>JAAVTH010000133.1:0-24188 GCA_011947325.1 Phytophthora macrochlamydospora
GGCGGGGGAAGGCTGGGGGGCCAAACTGGCTGGTCCGAACTGTCTAATGCCGAAGAAAGGCTGCGCTCGCCCCCTCGTCAGCTATTGTGGCATCGTAACGGGTGCCAGAGACTGGGCCGATTTTGTACCGTGCCACACCAACGAGGACGGAGGACTTATAACGAGATTGATAAGCCTCACCAGACGGAGAGACTCACGCGTCTTAGCCGCTGGGAGCGGAAGCGCAAAGGCGTTTGAAGGGAGGTCATCTGTGTGAAAATTTGCATTGCTGACACCTAGTTTGGCCTGCGTCTCGGGGAGGGGCGACGTCTTCGTTGTGGGACATCGACTGTTCCATCGTAAAACCGGCGGCCCATCACTTTGACTTGGAGTTTGTAAGCGACCCAAACGACATTGCGACCTTATCCGCAGTGTGTTGAAATGCCACGAGCAGTGCAAGACGGCCATGAAGACACTGCACCGCGCGCGCGAAGGCATCGACGCCCTTGACGGCCATTGTGTCGATCGGCGAGGCGGCCGATGTTGCTGCGGATCCCACCCAGCCCCGCGTCCGTCAGAAAAGAGCCGCATGGACGCGCGAGGGCCTCGCTGCCGTTGCCACGAAGGAAGGAACCAAGCAGTGGAATTTTGCCAGACCATCGAGCGCCGCCCGAGCCGCCCGTTTTGAAGGTCGAAACCCCGCAGCTGGTGACGGAAACCCGACCTTCGTGTGCTCGCTGAGACTGCACCACGTAACGCGGTCCACGTTCCGCCCTGCGAAGAACAGGTCTCTGCTAGTCGGATCTGTACGTCCGGATCGTTCTGCCTGCTGGAAGGAACCTCGCTTGTTTTTTATCAATGTACTTGACCAAAACAAGCGTAATTGCCCACTGCGCTTCTGGCGGCGTCACGCCTTGTGTTGGATATGTGCCAGGCGCTTGACTCACTCCGCTCCGCGAGGAACACGCGCCCAGCAATTCACGCTCGAGCGGATTTTTCAACGACGGGCAGGATGTTTGTTGCTGTTGGCTGAAATGGCTGCACTTGACATCGTCGCATTGCAAAAAATAGATATACGTTACCTGTCAAATAGATACATACAAACTGTGTACGTCTACACAAAAATCCGCGCCGCCAGATTGTTTCGCCTTCTTCATCATTGACACCGCCGACCACCTCCGCCGAGCGCCATGGCGAGTCGTCTGAAGGAGTATCGCTACTACCTAAGCAGCGGCGTGAGCACGGGCATCTCCGTCAAGATCTCGCTGGTGGAGCTGGCCCCGGCGCTGGGCTGCTCCGTGAGCGGCGACGCGCCGCAACGAGCCGTCGCGTCGGGGCCTTTCGCGGGGCTGGAGCAGCTGGCCGGCACGTCCTCCGAGGTGCGCAACTCGCCCGTGAGCGAGATATTCTTGACGGCGCAAGTCTTCTCGGACGGCCTGCCGCTGCACCCGATGGTTGTGAGCTCCAAGAGCCCCACCAAGTGCAGCAACTCGACCATCTACTGGAACGAGTGGATCTCCTTCCCGGTGCGCTACCGGGACTTGTCGCGCAACTCGCTGCTGGCCATCACCATTTGGGGGTGGGCTGGGTGCCAATCGGTGGCTCCACCATCTCCTTCTTCTCCAAGCAGGGCGTGCTGCGCGACGGCGTGCAGTGTCTTCGGATCTGGGAAGGAAGAGAGGCCGACTCGTCGCCAAATACCGCCACACCGTCGGAAATCGACGACGAGTGGGTTCGACAAGAGTGCTTCCGACTGGACAAGCTCAGAGAGAAGTACGAGCGCAAGGAGATCCCTCGCAACGAGTGGATGGACAGTGTGACCGACCGCCGCATTGCTCGCATCCGACGAGGCAGCGAACCTCCAACCCGCAAGGACGTATTGGGACCTTTCTGCTCCTACCGGGAGGACGCTCTGTTGTGGCTGGAGATGCCCTACTTTGGAGACGTCGTGGTGTACGAAGAGGAACCGTACTCGCAGAGGAATCTGACCTCGTCGTACACTGCCGACATGGGGCCGCGACGGCTCAACTCATACGACGGTGCCACTGCAACGTCAACTTCCCAGTCGTACATGGACTCGCACACGTTAAGTGGGTCTTACGATCTAGCCACAAACGCTGCTACTGGGTCTAGAGAACTGCCGAGTTTAGTCACCGTGTGGGACCCAGACCTTAACGAAGACAACCCGGCGGAACGCAAATACCGTCGACTGGCACGAGACATTCTACGCGGCTCCATCGATCCGAACCTCAAGCCCAGTCGAGACGAAAAGGCTCGCATAGAGCTGCTGTTGGCGACCCCAACTGACAACTTAAAGAACGAGGACAAGGATTTATTGTGGAAGTTTCGCTACACGCTGACGGACAACAAGAAGGCGGTGGTGAAATTCCTACTATCCGTCGACTGGAAAGACGAGTTGGAGGTGAAACAGGCCACCGATCTCTTGTCCCAGTGGTGCGAAATCGACATTGCCGATGCGCTTAAACTGCTCGGTCGTGAGAAGGAATTCAAGCACGAAATTGTGCGCCACTTCGCCGTGTCAACACTCGCCACCGCTAAAAACGAGGATTTGCTAGACTTCTTGCTGCAGTTGGTGCAGGCTTTAAGGTACGAAAAGCCTGGCGCCCCAATGACGTCTTCTCGTGGCCCATTAAGTGGGGACGAGGCTGGCAGCACGGATGGATCGGTGGCAAGCGAAAATCTAGGCCCGTTGGCTCGGTTCCTCATTGCTCGGTCGAGCATCAACTTCCAAATGGCCAACTACTTCTACTGGTATCTGAAAGTAGAAGCTGGCGAGCAAACGAGCGACTCCGAGATCTTCCATACTGTTTTGAACCAGATGCTGACGGAAATGAAGCGGGACGAAGAGAAAAAGCCCATCTACGACATGCTGATGGCCCAACGTGACTTCATGGGCCACATCTTGTCCATCCACAACAAGGCACGAGAGGAGAAGGGAAGGAAAGACCAAAAGGAGGAGAAGCTCCGCCACTATCTGAAGCAGTTCCCGTGGCCCAAGGGGACCATCATCTCCTTGCCGCTGGATCCGATGGTCCATCTGAGCGGAGTGGTCGCCTCCTCTGCTAAAATGTTCAAAAGTGCAATGTATCCGGCCGTAATCCAATTCCAGACAGTCATTCCGCCAACTGAACAACACGGACACCACGCCATTACCACTGACGGTGAGAACCACCACGCGCCGAACTTAAACCAGTCGATGTTTGGTGGCAGTGACTCGATGATACGCGAGTCATTGCCGACGCGGATGATCAGCTACCTGCATGCACGCGAAAAGGAAGGGCCCATGTACAAGTTCATGGTCAAGAACGGAGACGATCTGCGTCAAGATCAGTTGATCATGCAGATGTTCATCTTGATGGACCGACTACTGAAAAAGGTGAATTTGGATCTCAAGCTAACGCCGTATCGGATCTTGGCAACAGGAGCAAACGACGGCTTGATGGAATTTGTGCAAGACTCGTACCCGGTATCATACGTAGTTTCACATTTCGAGTCGCCTCAGATTGTGGGCTTTCTGAGGAAACATAATCCGGACCCCAGTGCGGAGTTTGGCATCGCCCCAGAAGCTCTTAGTACGTATGTGAAATCCGTAGCTGGCTACTGCGTGCTGACGTATCTCCTCGGCATTGGCGATCGTCACTTGGACAATCTGATGATGAAGGCAGAAGGCCACTTGTTCCACATTGACTTTGGCTTTGTATTCGGAGCAGACCCGAAGCCTTATCCGCCTCCTTTTAAGCTCACAAAGGAGATGGTGGAAGGCATGGGAGGGCCTACGAGCGAGCACTACCAGAAGTTTACGACGTATTGTTGCCAAGCCTACAACTGGCTGCGTAAAAGCGCCGATCTGATCTTGAATTTGCTCAGTCTGATGGCTGATTCTGGTATTGAGGAGCTGTCTGCGAACCCTGCGACGACTCTGCTGAAGGTCGAGGAGAAATTCCGTTTGGATCTGACTGACGAGCAGGCAGAGCAGTTTTTCTTGGGTCTGATTAACGATAGTGTCTCCGCACTGTTCCCGCTGCTTGTGGATTGGATCCACAAGGTCGCTACGAAGCTGAAATAAGTCCTGATCTCTCCCCATTTGCAAAGTACTTTTCTTTTAAATAAATAGACGTGCTCAACTAATCGCTTTCTCACTCCCGAATGGCAATTGCGAACTCAACAGCACTCCGTTCGTTTGCCGAAAGCTCTGCAGCACCATCAACTTTTCGTTTCTTTTGTGTGGAGTTGGGCTTGCGTTTGCTTCAGCGATTGCAATGGCTGCTTGCTGTTGCACATGATCTTGGAAGTGCATGTTGAGGATTTGATTCACTCGAAGATGTTTGGTTGTGCTTTGATCTTTGGATGAAGACCGAGCTGGAGATAGCAAGACTTTGTTTGGCGACATACTACCGGCATTTGGGGACGATATAGCCGGGAGGGAGACGTGAATCGGTGGAACTTCTGTCGATTTCGACGGGAAGTAGGAGGCCAATTGCTTGGAGACGTCGATGACAGCACACACGTATGTGAGCTCCCGCTCGTACAGCGAATCATGCAGTTTTTCCGCCGCTTGGTGGACATTTCCGATACTTTCAGCCAGCGCACAGAAGGCGACTTCATCGGTCACCAAAGGCAGCCGGCCTCGAATTCGTGCAATGCTCCCGTTCAAACTCTGTCGCGATTCAAAGAGCTCCGATGCGAGTGCAAGCAGTTGTCCCCAGAATTGAATCCACGGCATGGTCGACGATACATAGCCGAGCTGGCAAAAAGCCTCCATCGACTGCTTCCTGCGCACATCCAAGCGGTCCTTCTCTGGCGAGAGAATCTCAGATCGCATGTGAGAACCAATTTTCATCCCTGAGGAAGGTGAAGCTTCGCCACGATACTGAGGGTTCGAGAGCAATTCGGTCATCTCCTCAATGGCGATCTGCTTTCTTGCCAAGAAGGACTCGTGACGACGTTGAATAACTTCTGGTGAGTTATCTTCGCATCTGTTGTCTTCAGCGACATCGTCTTTGTTGTGAGTCCGCTTCGATGGCGGCTTCTACGCCTTCTGCGATATCCTCAATCTTCACTAACACCGACGGCTTTCGCAACGTTACAAGACTTTTTCTTTTGCTGGCTAGACTTGGCATTTTCGTTGCTGGAATGTCTGAGCGAATGTCAACGTCGGCACTCGGCGAATCTCGTCGATTCTGGCGGAAAATGCGCTGCAATTGCTTGACCGCTCTGCCGTACAAATCCACGCGAACTTCTTCAACAAGCTGAGCGACGGGTTTCTGCAGCAACAGCGCAAAGCGATCGTCGTAGGGGACGCTAACTTCCGTGAGTGAAACTAACGGGACCACGTGGCGGTTTGCAGTTCGTGCTCGCTTGTACTCCGTCACACATTTGTTATCTTCGCCTAAAGCTTGGAAGCACAAGCCAAGTTTATAGTGAATAACAGCCATGACTTGAGACTGCTTGGCGAAGTTGAGCGCTACGGCGTAGTAATCCATCGCAAGCGCATAGTCTTCGTGGTGGAAGCATTTTTCCGCCAGAGCACACCACAAGTCAAAGTACTCGTCATCTTTAAGCGCAATGTTCTGCTGTGAGCTTTTGCGTTTGAGAATCAGCGTCAATGTCTGAGCTGCCGCCACGTAGTCGCCGCTAGCTTGCTGGCATTGCATTAACATCAACCGATAGTCGGTCGCATCATAAGCTTCGATCTGTTGCATCCCTTCAGAAGGCAAGACAGAACTTGCTGTTTTCTCTGCCTGGGGCGGCAGATCATGGAGCTCCACGACTTTGTTCATACACTCGATAGCATCCACGAACAGCTTCAAGCGGTGGAACACTTGGAACTGCATAAACAGTAAATCGGCTCGGTCCTTCTCGCAGAAGTTCGTAAACCGCGAGAAGAGCTCATGGAAGATATCGCGAGTCTTTTCCAAGTTGCCGTCGCCTTTGTGCCAAAACAAACCGATCGCGTAGCGAAGGAGCAGCATCGGATCCGCTAAGCTCTCGATATACGCAAACGCACTGGTAAATGCCCGTAGACTTTTGTTGAGATGGAATCGCGCAATCGGCAAGTACTTGCGGTGACTCATGAAAATCTCCAAATGCGCTGAGCCCAACCAGAACCAGTATTCGTGCGTTCCAGTGGAGTTTTTGTGTAGCAAAGCGGCTTGTTCCAATAGTAAAACCCCAGCAAGACTGGAGCCAGGCCATCGAGCGTAGCGTAACCCCAGCTTTAGTAAGTGATCGCCATTGCGTGGATCCTGTATGACGAGCTCTTCAAGCTGCAAACAACTAAGTTTATCGATGATATTCCTCCCTGCGAGCCACTTCCCCCACTTCTTGCGGTAAGTTGTTTCAGTGTGGGGTATTCCAGATACGTGAGACGAATTTCTCTTTGGTTCTTTGTCAGGAGACGACTCGGATTGACTCGGTCTCTTTTCAGTTCGCAGTTTTGTTACAGGTTTTGGTACAATCGCAGAATTTGGCGGGATTTTCGCCTTCTCAAGCAAGCTCATCCGTCGAGTCGCTTGAGGGAAGGCTTCCTTATTCACATCGTCAGAGGTATTTCGTCGCTTGAGTTCTGGAATGGGAGAATTGGCTGTCGGCTGAACAGCACTGCTCTTCTTTCTTGTAGCTGCTGCTTTTGCAGGTGCTTTCGTCTGCGCTGACCTCGTTCTTTTGACTGGACGTAGCGATTTTCTTCGTGACGAGGTGGTCGATTTTCCTGGCTCCGTTTGTATTTCTGGCGAATGCTGCACCGGCACCGTAGCGTTCTTTTCAATCTCATCTGGCTGGCTTGCGTTGATTGCCGGGACATCACAAGGAATAGCTTGCGGTTCGAAGCTGTTATTTTCCTCCCTTGCTAAAATTCCTTCCACCAGTTTGTTCGAGTTGTTGCTCTCCACCACTGGCTCGACATGTTCGGATGATTCACTCTCGTGCTCTTTCGAGGTGGGCCGTTCTTTGTCTTTGGGCAGCTTCTTACCCCTAGAATCCTTTTCATGAACTTGGCCTGCCTGGTTCTTCGGCTTTGCTCTTGGCGGCAATCCTTTCGAATCGATCTTTCTACCGCGTTTATCGGGACTGACTTGGGTCTTGTTGCTGTGAGATTTGTTTGAAGTATCAGCAGGAGTTTCTATACCAGCGGCAGCATCTTGCTCAGTTGGTTCCTCATCAGCGGCAATCTGAAACTTGTCCAGATGAGTAGTATCCTTTTCTGCAGTCAATACAGCAGCGACCTCGTTGTCACCACTAAGGTCCAAGGTTCCAGATAAGCGAGTTGAATTCCTTCTCGGCACTTCGTCAGAAGACAGCTCGGATAGGTTCGAACTCTTCTCGATGCGCAGTTTTGTTGCAGGTTTTGCTACAGTCACAGTAGCGGGCGAGATCTTTGTCTTTTCAAGCGAACCCACCCGTCGAGAGGCTTCCTTATTCATGTTGTCGGAGGTATTTCGTCGTTTGAGTTCTGGAATGGGAGAACTGGTTGTCTGCTTTTCATGCTTCTTTCCTCGCGAAGGCTTTTCACCGACATGACCTGCCTGGTTCATTGGTTTTAATGCAGCTGCGCTCGGTGGCAAAACTTCAGACTCGACATTTTCACCACGTTTTTCGTTGCTGGATGGTGTCTTGTCAACAGGATCATGAATTTTGCTTGAAAGCTTGCCGCTTTGCCTCGCGTCTTCAGTGTTGACCGACTCCAAATTTATTTGTAAATTGGATGGAGGCACTGTTGTATCCCGATGGTCCCGGTGTTCATGAACTTCCTGCTTGGGGATGTAGCCATCTATCTCTGAAATGCTTGCGGACTCACGACGAGCTCCTTCTTGCTTCTCATCAATAACATTTGCGTCTTCGGTTACCATCGACAAAGAAAGCTCGTCCATGGAGCTGGTTAATGCGAGTGGAGTGGCCCTGACAATAGCCTTAACGCTCATTTTGTGTGCCTCGCTTTCTTGGCTCTCTTCATCAGCAATGTTCGACGTAATCGAGCTCGCTTTAACTCCATGCGGCACCGCATCGCTTTCACTGCGACAGTTTGTAAGCGATAGGGGATTCTGAATTGTTTCAACCGAGCTCTCATTTTTGTTGGAAGGATTTCTTGAGCTGTGTCTTCGACTTGCATTTCAGACGCCACCACGTTCTCAATTTCAGGCGGAAACTCAACTAGACGGTTTTCAGGCAGCTCCGATGGAAGCTTTTCTGCCCAGCAAGTTTGGCGAGGAGTCACTAGTTTTCGAGCTGTCAACGGTAGGCCCTCTTGAACTGCGGCAATTGTTTCTGTCGGAGCCGGTTCATCTGCCAGTTTTCCTAACTGCACTTGTACTGGAGGCAAATTCGGCCCCTCGTCTTGCACTGCATCAGTAGCAGAAATACTGTCGGAATTTGGCTTTTGCTCCGCCATGCTGCATTTTGAGTCCTCACTTTCTGGGGATAGCACATCTAGATGGTTTTTAGGTAGCTCCGGTAACTGTGATGGAAGCTGCTCTGCCCAGCAAGCCTGACGAGGAGAGACTAGTTTCCGAGCTGTCGAGGGCAAATCGTCTTGGGAAGCTGTTAATTCATGCGGAAATGTTGGTTCATCGGCTGGTGCTGTTGCAAACGTTAGTGGGGCTGGACTTTTGTTATCACTACGCTCCTCGTGTTCATCGTCAGCTTGCTCCTGGTTTGCAGAATCCTCAAGAATACCTGTACTTTGAGTTTCATCTTTCGCTGAAGAATAAACAACGATTTCCGGATCAGGAGGTGCTATAGATTCTTCCTTTTCCACCGATAGATCATCGTGAGGAATTAACTGAGCTCTGACAGCGTTCTCTGGTGCTGGTGATGTTGAGAACGCCACAGAACTCGGTAAAGGCTCCAAGCGTACAGAGCCCAGAGAGTTGGAGCGAGATCTCACAGTATTTTGCTCCATATCTGCAGCACCATTCAGCTGAAGCTCTATAGCTGAAGTCCTCTCATATGCCCGTGGAGTTAATTGATTTGTTACAGGTTCAATGATGAGAGATTTTGCTCGACTGTTTTCAACTCGTTCTTCGACCAAATCAGTCGAGCTTTCCTCACTGCCAATATCCGTTGTCTTCTCATCAACCACTTTTTGTGAAGTTGGGAGGACGGGAGCTGATGCTGATCCACCAAGCGAGACTTGTTGAAGTGGTGCTAGCGACTTTCGCTCTTGTTTCACTTCAGCATTTGCTTCGCTCATGTGATGTAGAGAGTTCACCAGCATCACTCGCCGTGCTCCGGTCGTTAATACGCCAACGCGACTTGGCGCAGTTTCGAACGGTGGTCTCTCGTCCGTGATTTCAATCATCGTTGCAAAACTGTCATCCTTCCATCCGCCTGCTTTCAAGACGCTTCTGTTGGTTTCAAACGTGCGTCTTCGTAAGAACTGCTCGGGTTCGGATACTTCCAAGTCCTCAAGCGTTTTCAAAGCGTAGGCATTGCCAACCACCGCAGACGACCGAGGAGCAGACGAAGCTCTCGGTTGCGAAACTCGTCTCTCGATGCTACTGGCATCAACCATCGACGACCGTCTTGACGGAGCTTCTAGGTCGGATTCCTCGATGTCGTCCATCGAACTAAAATGTAGTAAGGAGGCTTCTTGAGCTGCTTGCGCGGCCATAATGCGTTGTTGGCGGCCTTTTTGGCGGCGTTCTTCGAGTCCCTTGTGCTTGGTTTTCCGCTCTGGAAGCGCTCTCTTGACAGACGATAGCGATTCCTGCCACTGCGCGTGAATCCCGACGGCCAACTTGTTCTCCTCGACTAAAGGCTCATTTCCCTCGTAGTTGGTCTCCAGCCCCGTCTTCCAGATCGGGTTCGAGTCGGGCACTGCCATACGATGCAGAAGACTCGCCTCGCTGCTTTTGCGGTCAACTTTTGCATTAGAAAAGTCTTCCACCGCGTCCGCTTCCGATCGATGCATCGCCTTCGCCGCCGCTTCCATCGCTCGGAGCGACGTCTTCTGTACCCGAACAGCTCGTTGGTCTTGGTGGTTGGCCGTAATATGCGGATTCTTGCGCTTCTGCGGACTCAGATTGGCTGGAGACACCCTCGCTTTCTTCTCGAACCGAGGCTCAGGCTCTCTGCATGTCAACTTGCCGACATCTCGCTGTCGATTACCGATAATATTCAAATGTGCGAGAATTCCGTTCGCCATCGCTTCCAGAGTGACGACGTCGCTCGCAGCCGCGTCGACGGGGAACGCTGCTCGATACAAGTACTCGGCCTTCTGGAGCGTCACGAATAACGAAAATTCATTCTCGACGTCGTCTCTCGCTGCGACCCGGAACCCAGAGGTTTGAGACGTGCTGACTGAACTGGATTGGGAGGGTGGCCGCACTGGCGAGGAAGGTGTGGATGCCGGAGTGTGTGGCACCTCGAAGATCTCGATCGTGAGCAGTCGACCAGCGAGAGCGACATGCTCCACGTGAAGGATGAGCAGACCGCTTGGCTGGGACGAAGGCCTTGCTACCTCTTGAACTCCAGCACTCATAGCTGTTCGCGGACTAAATGAACGCCCTAGCCTGGAAACTCACAACATATTTAGCCAAGTAACAACTATTTCGGCGCCCATATCATACATTTTTGTTTAAAGCAAACTGCAAACAGCAGGCAAAACGTTTCTGATTTAATTAAGTTTTTTTGCTGTCCGTGTTGAATGAACTCATGTAGTTGGCCCCGCTGTTTTGTGAGAAGAATCGTTGGACCAACTGGATAACCCGACAACAAACTAATAGAGTCCAAAAAGTCGGAAAGGTATCACCACTTTTCAATTCGTCAAGAATCCCAACGATGCAGTTCACCAAGTCGACCCTTCTCGGTCTTGCAGCGCTCTTTGTTGCAGTTCTCGGCGGTGATGTCGATCAGTCGACAACGTGCCAAGTCAAAGTCATGACCTTCAACCTGCGCACAACGTTCGCCAACGACAAATGTCCGAGCGGGTGTTGGGAGCAGCGAAAGTGGCGAGCCAAGAAGTTGGTCGAGAAATACCAACCCGACCTTATCGGAACGCAGGAAGGAGCACCCGACCAGATCGAGTTCTTCCAGACCAATTCGGCGTACAAAAGTGTCGGCGAATGTGCTGGCGAGTGTTCTTCAAACGAACGCGACAGCATCTTCTACAATCCGGACCGGTGGGAGGTCCTCGAAAACACGACGTTCGCCTTGGTAAGCGGCGAGACTTCCTCTACTCTACAGTCGATTGACAACTAACAATTTGTTTTGGCAGAGTGATACGCCTGAAGTGATCGGATCGAACACTTGGAACCTCCAGTATCTTCGTGCGGCGGTGATGGCTCGCTTTCAGAGCAAAAGTGGTGGTGTTGTGTGCATGTTGAACACCCACTTCGACATCGATCGAGGCCACGACAAGTCGGCCGTGTTGATTGCCGAGCGCTTCAACAAGTTCTGCAAGACCAGCGACCTGACGGCCGTGACGGGAGACTTTAACGCACTACCTGAGACTTCTGCCATGCAGTATCTAGGCAACGAGGCATCGATCGACGGATCACCGTCGCCGATTTTAATGTACGATTCGCTCATAGCCGCAGGCCAGGGAGGTCCGACCTGGATCGGCTCCTCCTTTGGCAACAAACCTACAGGCAGCAAGTTCGACTACATTTTCACACGCCACGACAGCAACACGTGTCTGCAGAACGCCTCAATTCTGGTAGATACTTTTGATGGATACTCGAGCTCCGATCACGCGGTCCCAATGTCGACGTTCTGCGTTGGATCCCAGTGCTCTGACTGCCTCTCCACGTCAGGAAAAAGCTTCGACTTCCAGTCGCAACTGTAGCGCCTCGTTTAACCGTCAATGCCGTCAGTATTTTGTTGTAGAAGTGGTTTATTTTCCTTGTCAAAGCTGTCCGAATCGAAGATTCTTAGCGACATGGAGGCGCCGAACACTCCAACGTTGCACAGCAGCCAATTGATGAGGAGTTGATGCTGCGGTTCCGTCTTCACTGCGCCAATATACCACGCAGCAGCGGAGCTGATAGCTTGAACACCTTTATAAACTCCTGCGAAATATCCGCAGACCATTGGGTCTCGCTTGCCAAGTGTGCCCAGAAACCAATAAATCCACACTTGGCATAGCGCATCGTTCCATCCGTAGAAGACGTAGAGCAGGAATGGCGACAGAAAAGTAGTGAACTCCGAGACCACATCGACATTTCGAGGATGGTCATATCGCAGTTGAAATGCAGACTGGACGTAGAAACCAGCAGCCCACATGACGTTGGCAAGAACTGCAACAACAATCAGAGACTGCAGCCCAGCAATCACTTGACCGTCAAGAAGGCGACCAGAAATGTATGCCGCCGCCATTTGTGCCAGCCAGTAGAACGCACTCGCCAACCCACTCGAATGTGCATTGAACATGGAAACGTTGTAAAAGGAATGATACGTGTAAAACCAATTGCTGTAAGCGAACAACGGGAGCAGGAAAAGCAGAGCAAGTAGCTGCGTTGATGAGAACTGTCGATAAACATTTCCCAAACTTGTAATCGCCACTTCACCCTGGCGAATGATACCAACGACGGTGCCGTCTTCTCGATCCACGTGCTTCGAGTCGACAATACCAAACAGTACGAGAAGAACTCCTCCACTCATCATGCCGAGAAACACTGCGTATACAGACGTCGACGCTTGTTTTGCTCCGGAATCATCAAAGACATTGAGAGCAAAGCTGATAGCTCCGCCGGACGCTGCTCCCAGATTGAAGATGATCCAAAACGTGCTCAGATACGAGCCTTGGTTGTCCGACGTAGCGTAACTCATGATCATCCGTCCTTGAGCAGTCCACAAGAATCCAGCCGACACCCCCAGAGCAACACACGATAAATAGTAGAGTTGGAAGGGATATTCACAGATTGATACTTGGAGGTTCAGAAGAGCTGCAGCGTAGCAAACGTAGCCGACAGTTCCAAGTAACAACGCCACTTTCACATTTGAGACCCGTGCAGATACAAACAAACTGCAGCTCGCGAAAGTTACATACACGATCACATTTCCTCGATACGCTACGGTTGGATCGGACAACCCACTTGCAAAGGAGGTCAGAGCATTGAACAGACCCGGACAGCAGAAGCAAACGACGGAGAGCACCAGGATCTGCACAGACGCATCACTGCGGCGCTTCATTGCCAAAACTACTTGTATACAGCGAAAGGAACTGTGTATTTTTGCTATTCAAGGTATCCGTAGAGGATTGCTTCCAAGTGGAAGGTGCTGCTTACGGGAAGCATCTGCTGCAGAGGGTGCCGATGCAGTACTCGGACATGATCACGGCGTGGTCCGAGCTGGAGTAGCCGTCGAAAGTGTCGGTCAAAATCAGGGCGTTCTGCAGACACGTCTGCGGGTCTTTACGGGTGAAGATGTAGTCGAATTTGTAAGGCTCGAAGGTCTGGTTGCCGAACGACGAGCCGATCCACGTGGACTGGCCATGGCCCACACGAGTGAGCGAGTCGTACATGGGGATCGGCGTGAAGGTTCCGTTGATGGGGGCCGCGTTGGCCAGGTACAGCATGGCGGTGGTGTTGGGCAGTGCGTTGAAGTCGCCGGTCATGAGCGCCACGTCGGTCGGCTTGCAGAATTCGCTGAAGCGCTGGGCGACCAGTACAGCCGACTCGTTGTGGCCCAGATCCACGTCGAAGTGCGTGTTCAAAAGGCAGACGACGTTGCCGTTGGCCTTCTCCTGGAAGCGAGCCATCACGGCCGCACGCAGATACTGCAACTTCCATCCGTTCGAACCGAGCACCTCAGGCGTGTCACTCAAGGCGAACGTCGTGTTCTCGAGGACCTCCCAACGCTCGGGCTTGTAGAAGATTGCGTCACGCTCGTTCCACTTGCATTCGCCGGCGCACTCACCCACGCTGGCGTACGACACGTTGGTCTGGAAGAACTCGATTTGGTCGGGGCTCCTTCCTGGGTGCCGATGAAATCGGGCTCGTACTTGTCCACGAGCTGCTTGGCACGCCAACGACGCTGCTCCCAGCATCCACTCGGACATTTGTCGTTGGCAAGTGACGTGCGGAGGTTGAAGCTGAAGACCTTGAATTGCGGAGTCACGTCGGGGTTTCCACCAAGAACGGGGTTCGCGAGAGCGGCCAGACCGAGGAGCAACGTGGAGAACTGCATCGTCAAGTTGGAGATGATCGGAGACCGGCAAATTGGAGAGTGAGGAATGGTCTCGAGTGGTGATCGGCTGATAACTGGAGTTCGTTGCAGGACGGTCGTCACTCGTTGCTGGAGCGCACGCTTTAATCTTTAGTCGCTCAGATAGGACGTAGGATGCGAGTTGAGATGTGTTGGAAGCAGATGCTTAACGCGGGGTTACGAGAGCTTGGTTGTTGTGTGGCGAGAATCGTCAATTAAAGTCCTGCAAAGCCCCGATGGAGCCATCACAAATGCACGAGTTTGTGGGTGGGCCAGGGAAGTGCAACAAACATATGCCTCGTCAGGTGGCTGCGTGATCGATGATCACTAGAGGTTCGGTTATCTCTTGAGAAAACTTAGCAGGCTGGCGTAATGGATAGCAAATTGAAAAGTGAATTGACCTTGGTTTGCTGCTGCACTGAGCAGTTCCTAGACTACTGGTTGTCGCGTCTTTAGTGGGTCTTCATAATCAACTTGGCCGCGTAAACTGCTACGGATATGTTAATCTATCGCTGGTGAGTAGTCAGAAACAGCTTCCCGGGATTTCTTACAACGCCGCAAAGTTTACTTTCGCAGCAAGAAACGACTGCACGGTGCAGATCATCGGCCGCAGCGCGACAAACATGTAAACAAAGTTGTCGTCACTGTATTTGTGTCGCCTATGGCAGCGTGGCGTTCGTACTCAGTTTAATCTCCACGCGATGCATCTCGAGCATTTGGCTCCGAGACAGAATTCCGACAGAGGAACGGCGTGGTCCGAGCTCGAATACCCGTCAAAGGTGTCGACCAGAACCGTGCCGCTCAGCAGGCACGAGTTGTTGTCGTGGCGAGTGAAGATGTAGTCGAACTTGCTGCCGGCCGGTTGGTTCCCGAACGACGAGCCGATCCAGGTCGGGCCTCCAGCGCCGGCAGCCGTCAACGTCTCGTACAGGGGGATCGGAGAGTTAGCCCCATCCAACGGACCTTGGCCGACAAGGTACTGAACCGCAGCACTTTCAGGGACCGTGTTGAGGTCTCCCGTCATAACCACGGTGTCGGAAGGCTGACAGTGCTGACTCAACCTCCTGGCGACCAAAAGAGACGACTGTGGTTGTCCTAGTGAGATGTCAAAGTGGGTGTTCAGCATGCAGACGACGTGTTTGGTCGACTTGTCCTGGAAGCGAGCGATCACCAACGTCCGCAGGTACTGCAAGTTCCACGTGTTGGATGGCACAATATCCGGTGTATCGCTCTACAAACAACAGAAAATAGTTAGTTTACAATAACAATAGAAAAGTGATTGCTACGGCAGTACCAGAGCGAACGTCGACGTCTCGAGGACATCCCATCGGTCCGTCTTGTAAAAATGCTGTCACGCTCGTTCCATTGGCAGGGGCCAGCACACTCGCCCGTACTGGCGAAGGCCAATTGGTCTTGGAAGAATTGGATCTGGTCTGGCGCTCCTTCTTGCGTACCGATGAGGTCGGGCTCGTACTTGTCCACGAGCTGCTTCACTCGCCACTTGCGTTGCTCCCAGCACCCACTCGGACACGGATCGTTGGCCATCGACGTGCGCAGATTGAAGCTCATGACTTTCAAATGAGACGCGACACCGCAATTGGAGCCTGACACGCCGACAAGAGCGAGAGCTCCCAGTAGCAAAGTGCGGTCGAGTTTCATGTCGACAGGGAGAATTGGTGGAGTTTGTCAATGGAGCAGAACTTGGCAGCTTCGAAAGTGAGATCTTAATCGATCGTGGTGTTCGATCTCTTCATGGGCGTTGAAATGCGTTGGCCAGATATAGGCAAACGTTGCAAAACCTCATCAACGCCTTAGAGTACGTTTGAAATAGTCGTTGGACAGCCGACGTCTGTTTGGTCAGAATGTGCCGACGCGGCTTGTGCCATCCGGTGACAAAGGATAAGACGTCGCTGCGGACCGACTTTTGAGTGTTGTGAACGCCTCGGCTTGTAAATGACAGACGACGGTGATAGGCAAGCAACTGAAAACAGGTCAACCAACGTTGGTTCGATCAGGACCACATCGATAGCAACCAAGTGAAGGTGAATTCCATTGGCCAATAATGCACGACTAGCGAAAAAGGCAACGTTAGGACCAACATTCTCTTTGATCTCCGCAATCGTTTACGAAAACGTACTTAAACGAAGACTTGGCACGCGCCGTCGGCACGCTGGTACCAGTACGTCACTTCAGCTTTGGCTCTCCATGTCGCTGCTCCACGGGCGCAGCTTCCTCCTGCAGGGCGTGCGGCGGCTAGACGCAGTGCACCGCGCCCGCACCGCCTCAGCCGCGCCCTCCTCCTTCCGTATCCGCTCGCCGTTACTTCCCGCTCTTGGCAACTCCGTCTTGAGCTTCTCAACGTCGGCTCTGGATGACCAAAAGAAGCAGAAGAAACCCAAACCTCTGAACGCCCTGAGCGGCATGGGGCTGGACCGACCTCCCGACACTTCCCGAGAGATCCTGAGCTTCCTCATGGGCCATCTGTGGCCCAGCGGGGACTCCAAGGAGGCCAAGGAGATCAAGCAGAAGGTGCTCATCTCCGCCGGTCTCGTGGTGGCCGCCAAGGCGTTGACCATCCAGGTCCCTTTCATCTTCAAGGAGCTGGTCAACACCATGGGAGAAACCTCCGCAGCTTTGGCTGGATCTCCTGAGATCGCAGTGCCATTGGCCATGGTGCTCGGCTACGGCCTCGCCCGGTTCAGTGCCAGCGCGTCCTCCGAATTGGCCAACGCCGTGTTCGCCACCGTCGCCCAAAAGACCATCCGCAAGGTGGCGGTGAGGGTCTTCAACCACTTGCACGCCATGGATCTGAAGTTCCACTTGGACAGGCAGACGGGAGCGCTGTCCCGCATCATCGACAGAGGTTCGAGATCCATCGACTTCGTGCTGCGTGCCATGGCCTTCCGAGTCGTGCCGACGGTGCTGGAGATCGGTTTGGTGAGCACTATCATGGCCACGAGCTTCGGAATGCCCTACGCGGGCGTGACGCTCGGCACGTTGACGGCCTACACGACCTTCACGGTGCTGGTGACCCAGTGGCGTGACGAGATTCGTCGCGAGATGAACCGCCTGGAGAACGAGGCTGGAGCCAAGGTCATTGACTCGTTGATGAACTACGAGACCGTCAAATACTTCGGCAATGAAGAGCACGAGACTGCACGCTACGACGAGTCCCTCAAGGGATACCAGACGGCAGCGCTGAAGACGCAAACGTCGCTCGCGTTCTTGAACGCCGGCCAGAACGGCATCTTCAGTGTAGGCTTGACGGCCATCATGTACATGGCCTGCGAAGGAATCGCGGCTGGCACCTTGACGGTCGGCGATCTTGTGCTCGTAAATGGCCTGCTCTTCCAATTGTCCATCCCGCTGAATTTCATCGGCAGCATCTACCGTGAAGTGCGTCAATCAGTGACCGACATGGAGTCCATGTTCAAACTGGGCGCGGTGACGCCAGTCATCACCAACCCGGAGGAGACGCTGTCCTTGACTGGAAGGGAGCCCAAGACGATCGAATTCCGTGACGTCGAGTTCGCGTACCGCTCGGAGCTGCCGATCCTGCGTAAAACGTCGTTTAAAGTAGAAGCCGGCAAGCGCGTCGCAATCGTAGGCACTAGTGGCTCTGGTAAGTCGACGGTTCTGCGTCTGCTCTACCGCTTCTACGACCCCCAGAGCGGTCAGATCCTGATCGATGGCAAGGACATTCGCCAGCTGAGTCTGAACGAACTGCGCCAGGCCATCGCCATCGTCCCGCAGGACACAGTCTTGTTCAACGACACGATCTTCTATAACATCAACTACGGCCGTCTGAGTGCGACGCCCGAGGAGGTGATGAACGCGGCCCGGGTCTCGCAGATCCACCCGTCCATCGAGAGCTTCCCGGACGGCTACAACACCCGCGTGGGTGAGCGAGGTCTGAAACTTTCCGGCGGCGAAAAGCAGCGTGTGTCGATTGCGCGCGCCATCCTCAAAGACTCGCCGATCTTGCTGTTCGACGAGGCCACCAGTGCGCTGGACTCAGAGACTGAGTCAGAGATCGTGCGCGAGTTCGCTGCTATCGGCGAGAACCGCACATCTCTGATCATTGCCCACCGCTTGTCGACGATCCAGGACGCCGACGAGATCATCGTGTTCGACAAGGGTCGCGTAGTGCAGCAGGGCTCGCACGAGGAGCTGTTGAGAGATTCCAAGGGCAAGTACGCCGAAATGTGGGGGCGCCAGAACCACCACGTGCTCGACATGTTCAGCGACGATGACGACAACTCTGACGAGAGCAAGAACACTGTATAGAACACTGTAGAGCTTTCGTAAAAGCCTTTCACTAAAGGGCAACTATGAAGTTGAAGTTGTTGGTACCCATTTATCGGCACATCGGAAGATATGCTCAATCGTGAAACGTCGTCGATGGGCACCAGCAACACTCGAGTGCCGGCACGGGCGGCGCTGCTGGGCACCGTTGCTGCATGGCTTACGTACATTTCCACCGGTGACTGGCTGATTAAGGACTACTTGTTTGTGGTGGCTGTCGTCGGCGTCGTGCTGTTCAGCGGATGGTGGAAGGCCAAGTACGAGCGGATGATACACGATGTGCAATTGAAACAGGGTGGAGATGAAGCATACTACTAATACGGTACTATGCTTGGAGATCCACTCACTCCTCTGTGTAGCTGCTCATGATATCGAGCAGGTCGAGTTCCTCCGTGGCGACCCAGTACAATTGGCGCGGAACAAAGTCACCTGCATCTTGTTTTTCGTAAGTGGCAACTGAGTGCACGGTTGGTAGGATCCGAAGGCTCATTCTTGCTGCTTTGATCCATAGGGGACCTGGTGCAGCATGTCGCGCGAAGCTCTGCAAATATTCAAGTATCTACATGAAGCTATGAGCGGTGAAGGTGAGTGGGGCTACAGTGACCCGCTTGTATGGAACTCACATTACTTTTGTTATGATTGCCATTGTAGCCGTGCAGTTCCTCGGCTTGACGCAGGAGTCACATGAAGAGCTGGAAGCTTACGCAGTCAAGGGGCGAAATGCCAGCAACTTTCGTGAACTGAAAGAGTTTCCTTTCAGCATCGGCCTCGAAAAGGGATTCATGAGCAAAGAGTGCGGCGACTCAACAGAATTTGGTACCGGTGATCTTGACTCTGACCTATTCTATCCTTGCTTTGCTGTAGATATCTTGTACGCTGTGACCTCTTCACGGTGCCGCAATTATTCGTTGTCAATAAGGATAAGAGCATTGCTTGGTATGGTGATCCATGCAGCAAGGGTGTTCAGGTACGACAAGCAAGGCTTTCATCATCGACCGTATACTAAATAATGCGTTCGTCTCTTCAACAAACAGGAGGCAATTCGATCGGCGCTAGCACAAGATGATGCTAGACTTCGCCTGAGATCACCAACGAAGCAGTGAAGCAGAGCAACGCAGCCTGAACTTTATGCAAAGCAAGCTGGTCATTGAGCAACAATTTAATTCTCTTCATGCCCTCGAAGTTTTGGCTGTTTACTTATTTCCTTGGATGCCAGAGATCACACCCTGCACATCGTCGTACGAAAGCGGGAACGCACACGCGCCTAGAGCGGCAACCGTTCTCGAAGCAGTTCCGCAACCCCAGCGCAAGGCATCGCCCACGTCTCCGTTGTTGGTCTTCCACGCAGCGAGGAATCCCGAGTTGAACGAGTCGCCTGCTCCTGTCACGTCCACGACGGTCGTACGGAAACTGCCTTGCTTCCACTGCTGCTGCGTTTTAGCGCAGTTCGCCATCGCACCACCAGCACCAATCTTGATGACCGTCACGCCACCAATACGCTGCGAGAAATACGCCATCGCAGCGTCCACAGAGTCGGTGCGGGAGATCTTCATGGCCTCCACTTCGTTGGGCAGGAACACGTCGAGTAGAGGGAATAGATCCTCCAGCCCTTCCCACTTCTCCGACGAGTCGTAGTTTGTGTCCATCGACGTCGTAATGCCGTGCTCTCGCGCCTTCTCCAGCAACGGCTTCAACTTAGCCCGCAGGTTGGCACAACTGTAGAAACCTATTTTACAATCATTTCATCAATACCGCCTCCTTGTCGAAAGCTTCCGAAAACATTTCACCTCCAATGTGCAAGTGGTCCGCCGAGAGCACCAATGGCTCATCGATATGCTGACCATCCACGCGTTAAAAGCCGCCCCACTAATGCACTAAATCAACTGTCAATGCTCACCTCGATGCTGAACTTGCGCGACGCGCCATAGTGCGTCACAAAGCTTCGATCATTCTGCCGAGCACAAAAATCTCCATACCTTAGCCACTCTGTACTCCTCTCCACCATCAACATCTATACACTCACCACTCCACTGAGTACAATGCAGACGCCCGTGGGCGTGCCCTGCAACGTCGGCGAGCTGAGCGTCACCTGCCGCTCTTCCAGATGCGTCTTGAGCACGTTGGCGAACGAGTCGCAGCCTGCAGCAGTCGTCAATACATTGCAAAATGATTGCATAGTAATCCACAGCATTGTCACTCACCGACCGCCGTGTGCAGCGTCACACGCAGCTCATGGCTGGGGTTGCAACGGCCAAGGTTGGCCAAGTGCGTCGCCGTGTTGAGCGCCGAGCCGCCCGGCTGCATCTGGATGGGCAGCGAGCACTCCACGTCGCCGCCCCACTTGGGCAGCTGCTCGGGCGCCAGTGTACCGGCCACCACATCCACGAACGAGTCTCCCAGCACCGCGAACTTGACCCTCATCTTGCTGATTGAATTGTGTTGCCGTCGGTTGCATCCAAGTCTGTTTTTAGATCTGATATACACTTCTGCTGTTTACGGTAGCTCTGTGATTATGTCACCTCGTAAGTATGGCACAGCTTCGACCGCACACACATTGCACCAGATCTGAAGTTGCCATGCAGCGGCTAGTACGTCGCTCCGTTCTTGCAGCTGCTGGCAGGCGACTGCTCTCCGATGCTTCAGCTCCGACGGCGCACAATTTCGCTTTCAGTGGCTGCGGGTTCCTGATCCCGTACCACTTGGGGGTGGCCCAGGGCCTGCAGAAGGCCGGCTTCATCCGTCCCGAGTCCAAGTTCGCCGGCGCATCAGGCGGCGCCATCGCTGCGCTGAGTCTGGCGGCCAATTCCACGATGGAGGACATTCTGCAGGAGACCAAGAACATGGCGCAGCTCTGCCACTCGCAGGGCACCGTCTGGAAGCTCGAGGAGCGACTGCGCGCCATCTTCCACGTCAAGTTCGGGGACCTGCCGGTCGAGACGCTGAGCAAGCGCCTGACCATCGCCACGGAGAAGTTATGGCCCGAGCGATCGCTGGTGCTGACCGACGACTTCCACTCGACGGAGGATCTGTGCGACGCACTCATCGCGTCGTGTTATGTGCCGTGGTATCTGGCGCAAAGAGGCACCGCGCAATTCCGAGGAGAGTACCATGTCGACGGAGGACTGTTCACACTCGTGCCGGAGGTGGACGGATACGTTAAGGTCTGCGCCTTCCACGCGCATTTGCTGAGGAGAGACGACTATGAGATCAGTCCTTCAATCGACCCAGAGTTCCCAATTCCTATCGTCCAGCTCGCCAGGTATGCGCTCTTCCCACCGGAAATTGAGGTGCTGGACGAATTGTTCAGACTCGGCGAGAGAGCTGCCAAGATCTGGGCCGACAAACAGGAATCGAACGTGTCTAAAGATGAGGTGGAAGCATAATGAATCCTTTCCACGCAGTTATTGGCGAGAAACTTTCCTTCTTAGTTGTCGGCGGTGTCGTTATCTGACGAGCTGCTCGAGGAAGAAGACCGCGAGCTGCTGGATGAAGAAGATGACGACGAAGACGAGGAAGAGGACGAGGAGGAAGAACTTTCGTTGCCGCCCTCTTCCTCCACCTTGACTGGGGGCTTCGTTTTCATGATCGCAGCGGCAAGGAGCTGGCGTTTTGTACCACCGGCGCGGGTGTCTTTGCTCGGCCTTCTTAGCGTTGGTTGACTTGGAAGAGCTTGCGCTCGTCTTAGTTCGCTTTACTGCTGGCTTCTTAGCAGCGCCAGTCGAAGCAGGTTTCTTTTTGCTCGCAGTATTGGCAGACACAGCTTTTGCTTTGCCGTTTGCCTTTCCATTGGTTTGCGCTTTGCTTGCTGTCTGAGAACTAGTCTTCTTCCCACCTGTCGCTTTGCTTGGAGGTTTCGATGTTGTGCTCGCTGGAGACGTCGCCGTGGAGGCAGGTTTCTTTCGACTCCGCTTCCGCGCAGCTGCCTTCGCTCGGTTGGCTTCCAGCGCCTTCTGAGCCACTTGAGATAGCTCAATTTTCTTAGGAGGCGGCTTTACGATCTCCTCTTTCCTCAGCTCGCGTTTCCTCTTCTTCTCTGCTCTCGCCTTCATTGCTGCCAACTTCTGGACGTGCTTGAGCTTTTCCTTCTCCAAAGCTGCAGTCCGATCATTCAGTAGGGCGAGTTGGCTTGGATTCATCTGCAAACAAAAACATCAGCACAGATCCTTTAACGATAACAAAACTAAAACCCACCAGCAAGTTGTTGCAATAAATAAACTGTTCCGGGTTCTTCCCGAAGGCGCTGTCGTCTGTAAAGAGCCCTGACAAGTTGCCCAAATAGGACGGATAAGGATACTCTGCTGAGTCCAAGTGGGTCTCCAGCAGATAGTCAGTGAACCCTTTGCGACGGTCCACCTCGGTCTCCTGGAACATGGAGGCCTCCACGTCTTCCTCGTACACATCGGACTCGTCTGTGTAGGCCTCCATATCCACATCGTCCAGCTCCTCTTCACTGTAGACGCTCTCTATGTCCTCGTCTCTTAGTGGGGACTCTGGGGTCCTCTCTATCTTCATGGGACTGGAGCTGCGAGTGCGAGGCTTCGAACCTGTAGAAGTAGGTGCACTGCGTCTTGATCTAGGATTCGTCGTCCCTGTTTTAGTGGCAGCTTTCTTCTTGGCTTTCGCTTTGGCATCTGGTGGAGGAGGTCCCGGAGGAGGCGGCGGCGGCGCCATCTCTGGCGGAGGTGAATCGGGAGGAGGCGGAGGAAGAGGGGGAGACCCAGCGACTGACTGAGCGGCTCATCGTCGCTGGAGCTGGCCGAGCTGCTGCTAGGGCTCAACTGCCCCGCGGGCAGCGCCACCGAGGTGTCCATGTCTATTTGTGAGTGTTTTTAGTATGGGATTTTGAATGATGTGATCTACGCAAATGTACCAAAACCAGGGTACCGAACTTCAACTTGCTTCCTTTGAACTGCTCTGCTGCCGTTGAATCGAGGTATCTGTCGGCGTCAGATTGGTGCGGTGCAAGTACTTGACCCCAGCACTTATTTCACAAAAGTGGGAACGCTACGTGGTCTCTCATTGCTGACGACGAAAAGACAAAAGAAAAGGGTTTCGAGCATCGACTGCCGTGGCATGAAACGCTCGCCTGCCTTGTCTGGCAGATACTATTGCCTTCGCCATGCAGCGATATCAACAACGTCCTGTTGATATGCCATTCACCTGAGCCGGCTGCACTGCATGCACGACTTCCGCTGGTTTCTGTCTCCAGTCCAGCGACCACCTGGATGGCCCACATCAATTAATCTGGCGCGGTCAGCGTTCATCTCCAACGGCGGAGTCAATAGCACTCAACGCGTGGTGCCTCGTGCCAATGAGCGTGCTCTTGATGGGATTACCAGAGCTTGCCAGTCTTAATCATTGTCTATGTCACTCCCTGACCATTGCAAAATCACGTAGCCGGTAGCTTGCGACCAGCCAAACGTTTTCGATCTTAGTCTGTTGCCCGAGGACCCACAAGCAAGCGCTGCTCTGCATGGCAATGTCTCGCAACTGCAAAGCGTTTACGTCTCGATGAACTCTGCGCCACCCATACCTTCTCCGTAGCAAGGCATGTCTTTGACTCCGTTCAAATGCACGTGAATCGCCTTCGTGTCGACTATAGATGTAGTGCTCAGCGTCCACCATTATTCGATTTGCTACCTCCGCCTCAAGGCTCCAAACTCTACTTACTTCTCTCACGATGGTTCAAACGGGCCACGCTGTCGCCGTCGCATTTGCGCTCAACATTGCTGCCGGTGCGG
>JAAVTH010000134.1:0-27908 GCA_011947325.1 Phytophthora macrochlamydospora
AGCTCGAAGGGTCACTGGTTCAATCCCGGTCCCGCGCTTCTTGTTCTTGTTCTTGTTCTTGTTCTTGTTTCTTGTTCTTGTTCTTGTTTCTTGTTCTTGTTCTTGTTCTTGCTCGGCTCGCTCAGCCGTCGTGGTACGGCGCTTTGTGCCCCCACCTTTGCCCACGCCACGCAGCCCGCTTGAGGCGTCGGCACACAGCCGGATTCCGCAGACGCCCACTGGCGGCTCCAGCTCTCAGCATACAGTATTACAGAGGGATCTGCGTCGGCAAGTATTACAACGTTCGGACAGAAAGGAGAGGCGCCCTCGATGGCGATGAGACAGCGGCTTGACAGTGGGTTCTGTGATGTGGCACCTCGACTGAATGAGTCGCTGGCGGTCTATGAGGGTCTTCTTTCTTCGTGACACCGTGGTGGACTGGTGCGTTGCTGCAGAGCAGGTTGCGTGGATGGATGTGTGAACGTGTGCGTGTGGGACCGGGTCGGTACGTGATCGGTTGCGTCCGTGGCGCGTTGGCAGGATGGCAGGATGGCAAGAGAGGTGTGCAGGCGCTGTGCGGGAGCAGGGCGTGTGAATGCAGGCGTAGGGCGCGCGAAACGCGTTTTGGAAAATGTGCGTTGTGGAAAAGGGTTCGACGCGCGGGTAGCTCAGTGGTAGAGCGTTCGATTGCAGCTCGAAGGGTCACTGGTTCAATCGGTCCTGCGCGCTTCTTGTTCTTGTTCTTGTTCTTGTTCTTGTTCTTGTTCTTGTTCTTGTTTCTTGTTCTTGTTCTTGTTCTTGCTCGGCTCGCTCAGCCGTCGTGGTACGGCGCTTTGTGCCGCCCACCTTTTGCCCACGCCACGCAGCCCGCTTGATCGAGCGTCCGGCACACAGCCGGATTCCGCAGACGCCCACTGGCGGCTCCAGCTCTCAGCATACAGTATTACAGAGGGATCTGCGTCGGCAAGTACAACGTTCGGACAGAAAGGCGCCCTCGATGGCGATGAGACAGCTTGGCTTGACAGTGGGTTCTGTGATGTGGCACCTCGACTGAATGAGTCGCTGGCGGTCTATGAGGGTCTTCTTTCTTCGTGACACCGTGGTGGACTGGTGCGTTGCTGCAGAGCAGGTTGCGTGGATGGCATGGATGTGAATGTGTGCGTGTGGGACCGGGTCGGTACGTGATCGGTTGCGTCCGTGGCGCGTTGGCAGGATGGCAGGATGGCAAGAGAGGTGTGCAGGCGCTGTGCGGGAGCAGGGCGTGTGAATGCAGGCGTAGGGCGCGCGAAACGCGTTTTGGAAAATTGTGCGTTGTGGAAAAGGGTTCGACGCGCGGGTAGCTCAGTGGTAGAGCGTTCGATTGCAGCTCGAAGGGTCACTGGTTCAATCGGTCCCGCGCTTCTTGTTCTTGTTCTTGTTCTTGTTCTTGTTCTTGTTCTTGTTCTTGTTTCTTGTTCTTGTTCTTGTTCTTGTTCTTGCTCGGCTCGCTCAGCCGTCGTGGTACTTTGTGCCGCCCACCTTTGCCCACGCCACGCAGCCGCTTGATCGAGCGTCCGGCACACAGCCGGATTCCGCAGACGCCCACTGGCGGCTCCAGCTCTCAGCATACAGTATTACAGAGGATCTGCGTCGGCAAGTATTACAACGTTCGGACAGAAAGGAGAGGCGCCCTCGATGGCGATGAGACAGCTTGGCTTGACAGTGGGTTCTGTGATGTGGCACCTCGACTGAATGAGTCGCTGGCGGTCTATGAGGGTCTTCTTTCTTCGTGACACCGTGGTGGACTGGTGCGTTGCTGCAGAGCAGGTTGCGTGGATGGCATGGATGTGTGAACGTGTGCGTGTGGGACCGGGTCGGTACGTGATCGGTTGCGTCCGTGGCGCGTTGGCAGGATGGCAGGATGGCAAGAGAGGTGTGCAGGCGCTGTGCGGGAGCAGGGCGTGTGAATGCAGGCGTAGGGCGCGCGAAACGCGTTTTGGAAAATTGTGCGTTGTGGAAAAGGGTTCGACGCGCGGGTAGCTCAGTGGTAGAGCGTTCGATTGCAGCTCGAAGGGTCACTGGTTCAATCCGGTCCCGCGCTTCTTGTTCTTGTTCTTGTTCTTGTTCTTGTTCTTGTTCTTGTTCTTGTTCTTGTTCTTGTTCTTGTTCTTGTTCTTGCTCGGCTCGCTCAGCCGTCGTGGTACGGCGCTTTGTGCCGCCCACCTTTGCCCACGCCACGCAGCCCGCTTGATCGAGCGTCCGGCACACAGCCGGATTCCGCAGACGCCCACTGGCGGCTCCAGCTCTCAGCATACAGTATTACAGAGGGATCTGCGTCGGCAAGTATTACAACGTTCGGACAGAAAGGAGAGGCGCCCTCGATGGCGATGAGACAGCTTGGCTTGACAGTGGGTTCTGTGATGTGGCACCTCGACTGAATGAGTCGCTGGCGGTCTATGGGGTCTTCTTTCTTCGTGACACCGTGGTGGACTGGTGCGTTGCCGCAGAGCAGGTTGCGTGGATGGCATGGATGTGTGAATGTGTGCGTGTGGGACCGGGTCGGTACGTGATCGGTTGCGTCCGTGGCGCGTTGGCAGGATGGCAGGATGGCAAGAGAGGTGTGCAGGCGCTGTGCGGGAGCAGGGCGTGTGAATGCAGGCGTAGGGCGCGCGAAACGCGTTTTGGAAAATTGTGCGTTGTGGAAAAGGGTTCGACGCGCGGGTAGCTCAGTGGTAGAGCGTTCGATTGCAGCTCGAAGGGTCACTGGTTCAATCCCGGTCCCGCGCTTTCTTGTTCTTGTTCTTGTTCTTGTTCTTGTTCTTGTTCTTGTTCTTGTTCTTGTTCTTGTTCTTGTTCTTGCTCGGCTCGCTCAGCCGTCGTGGTACGGCGCCGCCCACCTTTGCCCACGCCACGCAGCCCGCTTGATCGAGCGTCCGGCACACAGCCGGATTCCGCAGACGCCCACTGGCGGCTCCAGCTCTCAGCATACAGTATTACAGAGGGATCTGCGTCGGCAAGTATTACAACGTTCGGACAGAAAGGAGAGGCGCCCTCGATGGCGATGAGACAGCTTGGCTTGACAGTGGGTTCTGTGATGTGGCACCTCGACTGAATGAGTCGCTGGCGGTCTATGAGGGTCTTCTTTCTTCGTGACACCGTGGTGGACTGGTGCGTTGCTGCAGAGCAGGTTGCGTGGATGGCATGGATGTGTGAATGTGTGCGTGTGGGACCGGGTCGGTACGTGATCGGTTGCGTCCGTGGCGCGTTGGCAGGATGGCAGGATGGCAAGAGAGGTGTGCAGGCGCTGTGCGGGAGCAGGGCGTGTGAATGCAGGCGTAGGGCGCGCGAAACGCGTTTTGGAAAATTGTGCGTTGTGGAAAAGGGTTCGACGCGCGGGTAGCTCAGTGGTAGAGCGTTCGATTGCAGCTCGAAGGGTCACTGGTTCAATCCCGGTCCCGCGCTTCTTGTTCTTGTTCTTGTTCTTGTTCTTGTTCTTGTTCTTGTTCTTGTTTCTTGTTCTTGTTCTTGTTCTTGCTCGGCTCGCTCAGCCGTCGTGGTACGGCGCTTTGTGCCGCCCACCTTTGCCCGCCACGCAGCCCGCTTGATCGAGCGTCCGGCACACAGCCGGATTCCGCAGACGCCCACTGGCGGCTCCAGCTCTCAGCATACAGTATTACAGAGGGATCTGCGTCGGCAAGTATTACAACGTTCGGACAGAAAGGAGAGGCGCCCTCGATGGCGATGAGACAGCTTGGCTTGACAGTGGGTTCTGTGATGTGGCACCTCGACTGAATGAGTCGCTGGCGGTCTATGAGGGTCTTCTTCTTCGTGACACCGTGGTGGACTGGTGCGTTGCCGCAGAGCAGGTTGCGTGGATGGCATGGATGTGTGAACGTGTGCGTGTGGGACCGGGTCGGTACGTGATCGGTTGCGTCCGTGGCGCGTTGGCAGGATGGCAGGATGGCAAGAGAGGTGTGCAGGCGCTGTGCGGGAGCAGGGCGTGTGAATGCAGGCGTAGGGCGCGCGAAACGCGTTTTGGAAAATTGTGCGTTGTGGAAAAGGTTCGACGCGCGGGTAGCTCAGTGGTAGAGCGTTCGATTGCAGCTCGAAGGGTCACTGGTTCAATCCCCGCGCTCCTTGTTCTTGTTCTTGTTCTTGTTCTTGTTCTTGTTCTTGTTCTTGTTCTTGTTCTTGTTCTTGTTCTTGTTCTTGCTCGGCTCGCTCAGCCGTCGTGGTACGGCGCTTTGTGCCGCCCACCTTTGCCCACGCCACGCAGCCCGCTTGATCGAGCGTCCGGCACACAGCCGGATTCCGCAGACGCCCACTGGCGGCTCCAGCTCTCAGCATACAGTATTACAGAGGGATCTGCGTCGGCAAGTATTACAACGTTCGGACAGAAAGGAGAGGCGCCCTCGATGGCGATGAGACAGCTTGGCTTGACAGTGGGTTCTGTGATGTGGCACCTCGACTGAATGAGTCGCTGGCGGTCTATGAGGGTCTTCTTTCTTCGTGACACCGTGGTGGACTGGTGCGTTGCTGCAGAGCAGGTTGCGTGGATGGCATGGATGTGTGAACGTGTGCGTGTGGGACCGGGTCGGTACGTGATCGGTTGCGTCCGTGGCGCGTTGGCAGGATGGCAGGATGGCAAGAGAGGTGTGCAGGCGCTGTGCGGGAGCAGGGCGTGTGAATGCAGGCGTAGGGCGCGCGAAACGCGTTTTGGAAAATTGTGCGTTGTGGAAAAGGGTTCGACGCGCGGGTAGCTCAGTGGTAGAGCGTTCGATTGCAGCTCGAAGGGTCACTGGTTCAATCCCGGTCCCGCGCTTCTTGTTCTTGTTCTTGTTCTTGTTCTTGTTCTTGTTCTTGTTCTTGTTCTTGTTCTTGTTCTTGTTCTTGTTCTTGCTCGGCTCGCTCAGCCGTCGTGGTACGGCGCTTTGTGCCGCCCACCTTTGCCCACGCCACGCAGCCCGCTTGATCGAGCGTCCGGCACACAGCCGGATTCCGCAGACGCCCACTGGCGGCTCCAGCTCTCAGCATACAGTATTACAGAGGGATCTGCGTCGGCAAGTATTACAACGTTCGGACAGAAAGGAGAGGCGCCCTCGATGGCGATGAGACAGCTTGGCTTGACAGTGGGTTCTGTGATGTGGCACCTCGACTGAATGAGTCGCTGGCGGTCTATGAGGGGTTCTTTCTTCGTGACACCGTGGTGGACTGGTGCGTTGCTGCAGAGCAGGTTGCGTGGATGGCATGGATGTGTGAACGTGTGCGTGTGGGACCGGGTCGGTACGTGATCGGTTGCGTCCGTGGCGCGTTGGCAGGATGGCAGGATGGCAAGAGAGGTGTGCAGGCGCTGTGCGGGAGCAGGGCGTGTGAATGCAGGCGTAGGGCGCGCGAAACGCGTTTTGGAAAATTGTGCGTTGTGGAAAAGGGTTCGACGCGCGGGTAGCTCAGTGGTAGAGCGTTCGATTGCAGCTCGAAGGGTCACTGGTTCAATCCCGGTCCCGCGCTTCTTGTTCTTGTTCTTGTTCTTGTTCTTGTTTCTTGTTCTTGTTCTTGTTCTTGCTCGGCTCGCTCAGCCGTCGTGGTACGGCGCTTTGTGCCGCCCACCTTTGCCCACGCCACGCAGCCCGCTTGATCGAGCGTCCGGCACACAGCCGGATTCCGCAGACGCCCACTGGCGGCTCCAGCTCTCAGCATACAGTATTACAGAGGGATCTGCGTCGGCAAGTATTACAACGTTCGGACAGAAAGGAGAGGCGCCCTCGATGGCGATGAGACAGCTTGGCTTGACAGTGGGTTCTGTGATGTGGCACCTCGACTGAATGAGTCGCTGGCGGTCTATGAGGGTCTTCTTTCTTCGTGACACCGTGGTGGACTGGTGCGTTGCTGCAGAGCAGGTTGCGTGGATGGCATGGATGTGTGAACGTGTGCGTGTGGGACCGGGTCGGTACGTGATCGGTTGCGTCCGTGGCGCGTTGGCAGGATGGCAGGATGGCAAGAGAGGTGTGCAGGCGCTGTGCGGGAGCAGGGCGTGTGAATGCAGGCGTAGGGCGCGCGAAACGCGTTTTGGAAAATTGTGCGTTGTGGAAAAGGGTTCGACGCGCGGGTAGCTCAGTGGTAGAGCGTTCGATTGCAGCTCGAAGGGTCACTGGTTCAATCCCGGTCCCGCGCTTCTTGTTCTTGTTCTTGTTCTTGTTCTTGTTCTTGTTCTTGTTCTTGTTCTTGTTCTTGTTCTTGTTCTTGTTCTTGCTCGGCTCGCTCAGCCGTCGTGGTACGGCGCTTTGTGCCGCCCACCTTTGCCCACGCCACGCAGCCCGCTTGATCGAGCGTCCGGCACACAGCCGGATTCCGCAGACGCCCACTGGCGGCTCCAGCTCTCAGCATACAGTATTACAGAGGGATCTGCGTCGGCAAGTATTACAACGTTCGGACAGAAAGGAGAGGCGCCCTCGATGGCGATGAGACAGCTTGGCTTGACAGTGGGTTCTGTGATGTGGCACCTCGACTGAATGAGTCGCTGGCGGTCTATGAGGGTCTTCTTTCTTCGTGACACCGTGGTGGACTGGTGCGTTGCTGCAGAGCAGGTTGCGTGGATGGCATGGATGTGTGAACGTGTGCGTGTGGGACCGGGTCGGTACGTGATCGGTTGCGTCCGTGGCGCGTTGGCAGGATGGCAGGATGGCAAGAGAGGTGTGCAGGCGCTGTGCGGGAGCAGGGCGTGTGAATGCAGGCGTAGGGCGCGCGAAACGCGTTTTGGAAAATTGTGCGTTGTGGAAAAGGGTTCGACGCGCGGGTAGCTCAGTGGTAGAGCGTTCGATTGCAGCTCGAAGGGTCACTGGTTCAATCCCGGTCCCGCGCTTCTTGTTCTTGTTCTTGTTCTTGTTCTTGTTCTTGTTCTTGTTCTTGTTCTTGTTCTTGTTCTTGTTCTTGCTCGGCTCGCTCAGCCGTCGTGGTACGGCGCTTTGTGCCGCCCACCTTTGCCCACGCCACGCAGCCCGCTTGATCGAGCGTCCGGCACACAGCCGGATTCCGCAGACGCCCACTGGCGGCTCCAGCTCTCAGCATACAGTATTACAGAGGGATCTGCGTCGGCAAGTATTACAACGTTCGGACAGAAAGGAGAGGCGCCCTCGATGGCGATGAGACAGCTTGGCTTGACAGTGGGTTCTGTGATGTGGCACCTCGACTGAATGAGTCGCTGGCGGTCTATGAGGGTCTTCTTTCTTCGTGACACCGTGGTGGACTGGTGCGTTGCTGCAGAGCAGGTTGCGTGGATGGCATGGATGTGTGAATGTGCGTGTGGGACCGGGTCGGTACGTGATCGGTTGCGTCCGTGGCGCGTTGGCAGGATGGCAGGATGGCAAGAGAGGTGTGCAGGCGCTGTGCGGGAGCAGGGCGTGTGAATGCAGGCGTAGGGCGCGCGAAACGCGTTTTGGAAAATTGTGCGTTGTGGAAAAGGGTTCGACGCGCGGGTAGCTCAGTGGTAGAGCGTTCGATTGCAGCTCGAAGGGTCACTGGTTCAATCCCGGTCCCGCGCTTCTTGTTCTTGTTCTTGTTCTTGTTCTTGTTCTTGTTCTTGTTCTTGTTCTTGTTCTTGTTCTTGTTCTTGTTCTTGCTCGGCTCGCTCAGCCGTCGTGGTACGGCGCTTTGTGCCGCCCACCTTTGCCCACGCCACGCAGCCCGCTTGATCGAGCGTCCGGCACACAGCCGGATTCCGCAGACGCCCACTGGCGGCTCCAGCTCTCAGCATACAGTATTACAGAGGGATCTGCGTCGGCAAGTATTACAACGTTCGGACAGAAAGGAGAGGCGCCCTCGATGGCGATGAGACAGCTTGGCTTGACAGTGGGTTCTGTGATGTGGCACCTCGACTGAATGAGTCGCTGGCGGTCTATGAGGGTCTTCTTTCTTCGTGACACCGTGGTGGACTGGTGCGTTGCTGCAGAGCAGGTTGCGTGGATGGCATGGATGTGTGAATGTGCGTGTGGGACCGGGTCGGTACGTGATCGGTTGCGTCCGTGGCGCGTTGGCAGGATGGCAGGATGGCAAGAGAGGTGTGCAGGCGCTGTGCGGGAGCAGGGCGTGTGAATGCAGGCGTAGGGCGCGCGAAACGCGTTTTGGAAAATTGTGCGTTGTGGAAAAGGGTTCGACGCGCGGGTAGCTCAGTGGTAGAGCGTTCGATTGCAGCTCGAAGGGTCACTGGTTCAATCCCGGTCCCGCGCTTCTTGTTCTTGTTCTTGTTCTTGTTCTTGTTCTTGTTCTTGTTCTTGTTCTTGTTCTTGTTCTTGTTCTTGCTCGGCTCGCTCAGCCGTCGTGGTACGGCGCTTTGTGCCGCCCACCTTTGCCCACGCCACGCAGCCCGCTTGATCGAGCGTCCGGCACACAGCCGGATTCCGCAGACGCCCACTGGCGGCTCCAGCTCTCAGCATACAGTATTACAGAGGGATCTGCGTCGGCAAGTATTACAACGTTCGGACAGAAAGGAGAGGCGCCCTCGATGGCGATGAGACAGCTTGGCTTGACAGTGGGTTCTGTGATGTGGCACCTCGACTGAATGAGTCGCTGGCGGTCTATGAGGGTCTTCTTTCTTCGTGACACCGTGGTGGACTGGTGCGTTGCTGCAGAGCAGGTTGCGTGGATGGCATGGATGTGTGAATGTGTGCGTGTGGGACCGGGTCGGTACGTGATCGGTTGCGTCCGTGGCGCGTTGGCAGGATGGCAGGATGGCAAGAGAGGTGTGCAGGCGCTGTGCGGGAGCAGGGCGTGTGAATGCAGGCGTAGGGCGCGCGAAACGCGTTTTGGAAAATTGTGCGTTGTGGAAAAGGGTTCGACGCGCGGGTAGCTCAGTGGTAGAGCGTTCGATTGCAGCTCGAAGGGTCACTGGTTCAATCCCGGTCCCGCGCTTCTTGTTCTTGTTCTTGTTCTTGTTCTTGTTCTTGTTCTTGTTCTTGTTCTTGTTCTTGTTCTTGTTCTTGCTCGGCTCGCTCAGCCGTCGTGGTACGGCGCTTTGTGCCGCCCACCTTTGCCCACGCCACGCAGCCCGCTTGATCGAGCGTCCGGCACACAGCCGGATTCCGCAGACGCCCACTGGCGGCTCCAGCTCTCAGCATACAGTATTACAGAGGGATCTGCGTCGGCAAGTATTACAACGTTCGGACAGAAAGGAGAGGCGCCCTCGATGGCGATGAGACAGCTTGGCTTGACAGTGGGTTCTGTGATGTGGCACCTCGACTGAATGAGTCGCTGGCGGTCTATGAGGGTCTTCTTTCTTCGTGACACCGTGGTGGACTGGTGCGTTGCTGCAGAGCAGGTTGCGTGGATGGCATGGATGTGTGAACGTGTGCGTGTGGGACCGGGTCGGTACGTGATCGGTTGCGTCCGTGGCGCGTTGGCAGGATGGCAGGATGGCAAGAGAGGTGTGCAGGCGCTGTGCGGGAGCAGGGCGTGTGAATGCAGGCGTAGGGCGCGCGAAACGCGTTTTGGAAAATTGTGCGTTGTGGAAAAGGGTTCGACGCGCGGGTAGCTCAGTGGTAGAGCGTTCGATTGCAGCTCGAAGGGTCACTGGTTCAATCCCGGTCCCGCGCTTCTTGTTCTTGTTCTTGTTCTTGTTCTTGTTCTTGTTCTTGTTCTTGTTCTTGTTCTTGTTCTTGTTCTTGCTCGCTCGCTCAGCCGTCGTGGTACGGCGCTTTGTGCCGCCCACCTTTGCCCACGCCACGCAGCCCGCTTGATCGAGCGTCCGGCACACAGCCGGATTCCGCAGACGCCCACTGGCGGCTCCAGCTCTCAGCATACAGTATTACAGAGGGATCTGCGTCGGCAAGTATTACAACGTTCGGACAGAAAGGAGAGGCGCCCTCGATGGCGATGAGACAGCTTGGCTTGACAGTGGGTTCTGTGATGTGGCACCTCGACTGAATGAGTCGCTGGCGGTCTATGAGGGTCTTCTTTCTTCGTGACACCGTGGTGGACTGGTGCGTTGCTGCAGAGCAGGTTGCGTGGATGGCATGGATGTGTGAACGTGTGCGTGTGGGACCGGGTCGGTACGTGATCGGTTGCGTCCGTGGCGCGTTGGCAGGATGGCAGGATGGCAAGAGAGGTGTGCAGGCGCTGTGCGGGAGCAGGGCGTGTGAATGCAGGCGTAGGGCGCGCGAAACGCGTTTTGGAAAATTGTGCGTTGTGGAAAAGGGTTCGACGCGCGGGTAGCTCAGTGGTAGAGCGTTCGATTGCAGCTCGAAGGGTCACTGGTTCAATCCCGTCCCGCGCTTCTTGTTCTTGTTCTTGTTCTTGTTCTTGTTCTTGTTCTTGTTCTTGTTCTTGTTCTTGTTCTTGTTCTTGTTCTTGCTCGGCTCGCTCAGCCGTCGTGGTACGGCGCTTTGTGCCGCCCACCTTTGCCCACGCCACGCAGCCCGCTTGATCGAGCGTCCGGCACACAGCCGGATTCCGCAGACGCCCACTGGCGGCTCCAGCTCTCAGCATACAGTATTACAGAGGGATCTGCGTCGGCAAGTATTACAACGTTCGGACAGAAAGGAGAGGCGCCCTCGATGGCGATGAGACAGCTTGGCTTGACAGTGGGTTCTGTGATGTGGCACCTCGACTGAATGAGTCGCTGGCGGTCTATGAGGGTCTTCTTTCTTCGTGACACCGTGGTGGACTGGTGCGTTGCTGCAGAGCAGGTTGCGTGGATGGCATGGATGTGTGAACGTGTGCGTGTGGGACCGGGTCGGTACGTGATCGGTTGCGTCCGTGGCGCGTTGGCAGGATGGCAGGATGGCAAGAGAGGTGTGCAGGCGCTGTGCGGGAGCAGGGCGTGTGAATGCAGGCGTAGGGCGCGCGAAACGCGTTTTGGAAAATTGTGCGTTGTGGAAAAGGGTTCGACGCGCGGGTAGCTCAGTGGTAGAGCGTTCGATTGCAGCTCGAAGGGTCACTGGTTCAATCCCGGTCCCGCGCTTCTTGTTCTTGTTCTTGTTCTTGTTCTTGTTCTTGTTCTTGTTCTTGTTCTTGTTCTTGTTCTTGTTCTTGCTCGGCTCGCTCAGCCGTCGTGGTACGGCGCTTTGTGCCGCCCACCTTTGCCCACGCCACGCAGCCCGCTTGATCGAGCGTCCGGCACACAGCCGGATTCCGCAGACGCCCACTGGCGGCTCCAGCTCTCAGCATACAGTATTACAGAGGGATCTGCGTCGGCAAGTATTACAACGTTCGGACAGAAAGGAGAGGCGCCCTCGATGGCGATGAGACAGCTTGGCTTGACAGTGGGTTCTGTGATGTGGCACCTCGACTGAATGAGTCGCTGGCGGTCTATGAGGGTCTTCTTTCTTCGTGACACCGTGGTGGACTGGTGCGTTGCTGCAGAGCAGGTTGCGTGGATGGCATGGATGTGTGAACGTGTGCGTGTGGGACCGGGTCGGTACGTGATCGGTTGCGTCCGTGGCGCGTTGGCAGGATGGCAGGATGGCAAGAGAGGTGTGCAGGCGCTGTGCGGGAGCAGGGCGTGTGAATGCAGGCGTAGGGCGCGCGAAACGCGTTTTGGAAAATTGTGCGTTGTGGAAAAGGGTTCGACGCGCGGGTAGCTCAGTGGTAGAGCGTTCGATTGCAGCTCGAAGGGTCACTGGTTCAATCCCGGTCCCGCGCTTCTTGTTCTTGTTCTTGTTCTTGTTCTTGTTCTTGTTCTTGTTCTTGTTCTTGTTCTTGTTCTTGTTCTTGTTCTTGCTCGGCTCGCTCAGCCGTCGTGGTACGGCGCTTTGTGCCGCCCACCTTTGCCCACGCCACGCAGCCCGCTTGATCGAGCGTCCGGCACACAGCCGGATTCCGCAGACGCCCACTGGCGGCTCCAGCTCTCAGCATACAGTATTACAGAGGGATCTGCGTCGGCAAGTATTACAACGTTCGGACAGAAAGGAGAGGCGCCCTCGATGGCGATGAGACAGCTTGGCTTGACAGTGGGTTCTGTGATGTGGCACCTCGACTGAATGAGTCGCTGGCGGTCTATGAGGGTCTTCTTTCTTCGTGACACCGTGGTGGACTGGTGCGTTGCTGCAGAGCAGGTTGCGTGGATGGCATGGATGTGTGAACGTGTGCGTGTGGGACCGGGTCGGTACGTGATCGGTTGCGTCCGTGGCGCGTTGGCAGGATGGCAGGATGGCAAGAGAGGTGTGCAGGCGCTGTGCGGGAGCAGGGCGTGTGAATGCAGGCGTAGGGCGCGCGAAACGCGTTTTGGAAAATTGTGCGTTGTGGAAAAGGGTTCGACGCGCGGGTAGCTCAGTGGTAGAGCGTTCGATTGCAGCTCGAAGGGTCACTGGTTCAATCCCGGTCCCGCGCTTCTTGTTCTTGTTCTTGTTCTTGTTCTTGTTCTTGTTCTTGTTCTTGTTCTTGTTCTCTTGGCTCGCTCAGCCGTCGTGGTACGGCGCTTTGTGCCGCCCACCTTTGCCCACGCCACGCAGCCCGCTTGATCGAGCGTCCGGCACACAGCCGGATTCCGCAGACGCCCACTGGCGGCTCCAGCTCTCAGCATACAGTATTACAGAGGGATCTGCGTCGGCAAGTATTACAACGTTCGGACAGAAAGGAGAGGCGCCCTCGATGGCGATGAGACAGCTTGGCTTGACAGTGGGTTCTGTGATGTGGCACCTCGACTGAATGAGTCGCTGGCGGTCTATGAGGGTCTTCTTTCTTCGTGACACCGTGGTGGACTGGTGCGTTGCTGCAGAGCAGGTTGCGTGGATGGCATGGATGTGTGAACGTGTGCGTGTGGGACCGGGTCGGTACGTGATCGGTTGCGTCCGTGGCGCGTTGGCAGGATGGCAGGATGGCAAGAGAGGTGTGCAGGCGCTGTGCGGGAGCAGGGCGTGTGAATGCAGGCGTAGGGCGCGCGAAACGCGTTTTGGAAAATTGTGCGTTGTGGAAAAGGGTTCGACGCGCGGGTAGCTCAGTGGTAGAGCGTTCGATTGCAGCTCGAAGGGTCACTGGTTCAATCCCGGTCCCGCGCTTCTTGTTCTTGTTCTTGTTCTTGTTCTTGTTCTTGTTCTTGTTCTTGTTCTTGTTCTTGCTCTTGGCTCGCTCAGCCGTCGTGGTACGGCGCTTTGTGCCGCCCACCTTTGCCCACGCCACGCAGCCCGCTTGATCGAGCGTCCGGCACACAGCCGGATTCCGCAGACGCCCACTGGCGGCTCCAGCTCTCAGCATACAGTATTACAGAGGGATCTGCGTCGGCAAGTATTACAACGTTCGGACAGAAAGGAGAGGCGCCCTCGATGGCGATGAGACAGCTTGGCTTGACAGTGGGTTCTGTGATGTGGCACCTCGACTGAATGAGTCGCTGGCGGTCTATGAGGGTCTTCTTTCTTCGTGACACCGTGGTGGACTGGTGCGTTGCTGCAGAGCAGGTTGCGTGGATGGCATGGATGTGTGAACGTGTGCGTGTGGGACCGGGTCGGTACGTGATCGGTTGCGTCCGTGGCGCGTTGGCAGGATGGCAGGATGGCAAGAGAGGTGTGCAGGCGCTGTGCGGGAGCAGGGCGTGTGAATGCAGGCGTAGGGCGCGCGAAACGCGTTTTGGAAAATTGTGCGTTGTGGAAAAGGGTTCGACGCGCGGGTAGCTCAGTGGTAGAGCGTTCGATTGCAGCTCGAAGGGTCACTGGTTCAATCCCGGTCCCGCGCTTCTTGTTCTTGTTCTTGTTCTTGTTCTTGTTCTTGTTCTTGTTCTTGTTCTTGCTCGGCTCGCTCAGCCGTCGTGGTACGGCGCTTTGTGCCGCCCACCTTTGCCCACGCCACGCAGCCCGCTTGATCGAGCGTCCGGCACACAGCCGGATTCCGCAGACGCCCACTGGCGGCTCCAGCTCTCAGCATACAGTATTACAGAGGGATCTGCGTCGGCAAGTATTACAACGTTCGGACAGAAAGGAGAGGCGCCCTCGATGGCGATGAGACAGCTTGGCTTGACAGTGGGTTCTGTGATGTGGCACCTCGACTGAATGAGTCGCTGGCGGTCTATGAGGGTCTTCTTTCTTCGTGACACCGTGGTGGACTGGTGCGTTGCTGCAGAGCAGGTTGCGTGGATGGCATGGATGTGTGAACGTGTGCGTGTGGGACCGGGTCGGTACGTGATCGGTTGCGTCCGTGGCGCGTTGGCAGGATGGCAGGATGGCAAGAGAGGTGTGCAGGCGCTGTGCGGGAGCAGGGCGTGTGAATGCAGGCGTAGGGCGCGCGAAACGCGTTTTGGAAAATTGTGCGTTGTGGAAAAGGGTTCGACGCGCGGGTAGCTCAGTGGTAGAGCGTTCGATTGCAGCTCGAAGGGTCACTGGTTCAATCCCGGTCCCGCGCTTCTTGTTCTTGTTCTTGTTCTTGTTCTTGTTCTTGTTCTTGTTCTTGTTCTTGCTCGGCTCGCTCAGCCGTCGTGGTACGGCGCTTTGTGCCGCCCACCTTTGCCCACGCCACGCAGCCCGCTTGATCGAGCGTCCGGCACACAGCCGGATTCCGCAGACGCCCACTGGCGGCTCCAGCTCTCAGCATACAGTATTACAGAGGGATCTGCGTCGGCAAGTATTACAACGTTCGGACAGAAAGGAGAGGCGCCCTCGATGGCGATGAGACAGCTTGGCTTGACAGTGGGTTCTGTGATGTGGCACCTCGACTGAATGAGTCGCTGGCGGTCTATGAGGGTCTTCTTTCTTCGTGACACCGTGGTGGACTGGTGCGTTGCTGCAGAGCAGGTTGCGTGGATGGCATGGATGTGTGAACGTGTGCGTGTGGGACCGGGTCGGTACGTGATCGGTTGCGTCCGTGGCGCGTTGGCAGGATGGCAGGATGGCAAGAGAGGTGTGCAGGCGCTGTGCGGGAGCAGGGCGTGTGAATGCAGGCGTAGGGCGCGCGAAACGCGTTTTGGAAAATTGTGCGTTGTGGAAAAGGGTTCGACGCGCGGGTAGCTCAGTGGTAGAGCGTTCGATTGCAGCTCGAAGGGTCACTGGTTCAATCCCGGTCCCGCGCTTCTTGTTCTTGTTCTTGTTCTTGTTCTTGTTCTTGTTCTTGTTCTTGTTCTTGTTCTTGTTCTTGCTCGGCTCGCTCAGCCGTCGTGGTACGGCGCTTTGTGCCGCCCACCTTTGCCCACGCCACGCAGCCCGCTTGATCGAGCGTCCGGCACACAGCCGGATTCCGCAGACGCCCACTGGCGGCTCCAGCTCTCAGCATACAGTATTACAGAGGGATCTGCGTCGGCAAGTATTACAACGTTCGGACAGAAAGGAGAGGCGCCCTCGATGGCGATGAGACAGCTTGGCTTGACAGTGGGTTCTGTGATGTGGCACCTCGACTGAATGAGTCGCTGGCGGTCTATGAGGGTCTTCTTTCTTCGTGACACCGTGGTGGACTGGTGCGTTGCTGCAGAGCAGGTTGCGTGGATGGCATGGATGTGTGAACGTGTGCGTGTGGGACCGGGTCGGTACGTGATCGGTTGCGTCCGTGGCGCGTTGGCAGGATGGCAGGATGGCAAGAGAGGTGTGCAGGCGCTGTGCGGGAGCAGGGCGTGTGAATGCAGGCGTAGGGCGCGCGAAACGCGTTTTGGAAAATTGTGCGTTGTGGAAAAGGGTTCGACGCGCGGGTAGCTCAGTGGTAGAGCGTTCGATTGCAGCTCGAAGGGTCACTGGTTCAATCCCGGTCCCGCGCTTCTTGTTCTTGTTCTTGTTCTTGTTCTTGTTCTTGTTCTTGTTCTTGTTCTTGTTCTTGTTCTTGTTCTTGTTCTTGCTCGGCTCGCTCAGCCGTCGTGGTACGGCGCTTTGTGCCGCCCACCTTTGCCCACGCCACGCAGCCCGCTTGATCGAGCGTCCGGCACACAGCCGGATTCCGCAGACGCCCACTGGCGGCTCCAGCTCTCAGCATACAGTATTACAGAGGGATCTGCGTCGGCAAGTATTACAACGTTCGGACAGAAAGGAGAGGCGCCCTCGATGGCGATGAGACAGCTTGGCTTGACAGTGGGTTCTGTGATGTGGCACCTCGACTGAATGAGTCGCTGGCGGTCTATGAGGGTCTTCTTTCTTCGTGACACCGTGGTGGACTGGTGCGTTGCTGCAGAGCAGGTTGCGTGGATGGCATGGATGTGTGAACGTGTGCGTGTGGGACCGGGTCGGTACGTGATCGGTTGCGTCCGTGGCGCGTTGGCAGGATGGCAGGATGGCAAGAGAGGTGTGCAGGCGCTGTGCGGGAGCAGGGCGTGTGAATGCAGGCGTAGGGCGCGCGAAACGCGTTTTGGAAAATTGTGCGTTGTGGAAAAGGGTTCGACGCGCGGGTAGCTCAGTGGTAGAGCGTTCGATTGCAGCTCGAAGGGTCACTGGTTCAATCCCGGTCCCGCGCTTCTTGTTCTTGTTCTTGTTCTTGTTCTTGTTCTTGTTCTTGTTCTTGTTCTTGTTCTTGTTCTTGCTCGGCTCGCTCAGCCGTCGTGGTACGGCGCTTTGTGCCGCCCACCTTTGCCCACGCCACGCAGCCCGCTTGATCGAGCGTCCGGCACACAGCCGGATTCCGCAGACGCCCACTGGCGGCTCCAGCTCTCAGCATACAGTATTACAGAGGGATCTGCGTCGGCAAGTATTACAACGTTCGGACAGAAAGGAGAGGCGCCCTCGATGGCGATGAGACAGCTTGGCTTGACAGTGGGTTCTGTGATGTGGCACCTCGACTGAATGAGTCGCTGGCGGTCTATGAGGGTCTTCTTTCTTCGTGACACCGTGGTGGACTGGTGCGTTGCTGCAGAGCAGGTTGCGTGGATGGCATGGATGTGTGAACGTGTGCGTGTGGGACCGGGTCGGTACGTGATCGGTTGCGTCCGTGGCGCGTTGGCAGGATGGCAGGATGGCAAGAGAGGTGTGCAGGCGCTGTGCGGGAGCAGGGCGTGTGAATGCAGGCGTAGGGCGCGCGAAACGCGTTTTGGAAAATTGTGCGTTGTGGAAAAGGGTTCGACGCGCGGGTAGCTCAGTGGTAGAGCGTTCGATTGCAGCTCGAAGGGTCACTGGTTCAATCCCGGTCCCGCGCTTCTTGTTCTTGTTCTTGTTCTTGTTCTTGTTCTTGTTCTTGTTCTTGCTCGGCTCGCTCAGCCGTCGTGGTACGGCGCTTTGTGCCGCCCACCTTTGCCCACGCCACGCAGCCCGCTTGATCGAGCGTCCGGCACACAGCCGGATTCCGCAGACGCCCACTGGCGGCTCCAGCTCTCAGCATACAGTATTACAGAGGGATCTGCGTCGGCAAGTATTACAACGTTCGGACAGAAAGGAGAGGCGCCCTCGATGGCGATGAGACAGCTTGGCTTGACAGTGGGTTCTGTGATGTGGCACCTCGACTGAATGAGTCGCTGGCGGTCTATGAGGGTCTTCTTTCTTCGTGACACCGTGGTGGACTGGTGCGTTGCTGCAGAGCAGGTTGCGTGGATGGCATGGATGTGTGAATGTGTGCGTGTGGGACCGGGTCGGTACGTGATCGGTTGCGTCCGTGGCGCGTTGGCAGGATGGCAGGATGGCAAGAGAGGTGTGCAGGCGCTGTGCGGGAGCAGGGCGTGTGAATGCAGGCGTAGGGCGCGCGAAACGCGTTTTGGAAAATTGTGCGTTGTGGAAAAGGGTTCGACGCGCGGGTAGCTCAGTGGTAGAGCGTTCGATTGCAGCTCGAAGGGTCACTGGTTCAATCCCGGCGCCTTGTTCTTGTTCTTGTTCTTGTTCTTGTTCTTGTTCTTGTTCTTGTTCTTGTTCTTGTTCTTGCTCGGCTCGCTCAGCCGTCGTGGTACGGCGCTTTGTGCCGCCCACCTTTGCCCACGCCACGCAGCCCGCTTGATCGAGCGTCCGGCACACAGCCGGATTCCGCAGACGCCCACTGGCGGCTCCAGCTCTCAGCATACAGTATTACAGAGGGATCTGCGTCGGCAAGTATTACAACGTTCGGACAGAAAGGAGAGGCGCCCTCGATGGCGATGAGACAGCTTGGCTTGACAGTGGGTTCTGTGATGTGGCACCTCGACTGAATGAGTCGCTGGCGGTCTATGAGGGTCTTCTTTCTTCGTGACACCGTGGTGGACTGGTGCGTTGCTGCAGAGCAGGTTGCGTGGATGGCATGGATGTGTGAACGTGTGCGTGTGGGACCGGGTCGGTACGTGATCGGTTGCGTCCGTGGCGCGTTGGCAGGATGGCAGGATGGCAAGAGAGGTGTGCAGGCGCTGTGCGGGAGCAGGGCGTGTGAATGCAGGCGTAGGGCGCGCGAAACGCGTTTTGGAAAATTGTGCGTTGTGGAAAAGGGTTCGACGCGCGGGTAGCTCAGTGGTAGAGCGTTCGATTGCAGCTCGAAGGGTCACTGGTTCAATCCCGGTCCCGCGCTTCTTGTTCTTGTTCTTGTTCTTGTTCTCTTGTTCTTGTTCTTGTTCTTGCTCGGCTCGCTCAGCCGTCGTGGTACGGCGCTTTGTGCCGCCCACCTTTGCCCACGCCACGCAGCCCGCTTGATCGAGCGTCCGGCACACAGCCGGATTCCGCAGACGCCCACTGGCGGCTCCAGCTCTCAGCATACAGTATTACAGAGGGATCTGCGTCGGCAAGTATTACAACGTTCGGACAGAAAGGAGAGGCGCCCTCGATGGCGATGAGACAGCTTGGCTTGACAGTGGGTTCTGTGATGTGGCACCTCGACTGAATGAGTCGCTGGCGGTCTATGAGGGTCTTCTTTCTTCGTGACACCGTGGTGGACTGGTGCGTTGCTGCAGAGCAGGTTGCGTGGATGGCATGGATGTGTGAATGTGTGCGTGTGGGACCGGGTCGGTACGTGATCGGTTGCGTCCGTGGCGCGTTGGCAGGATGGCAGGATGGCAGAGTGTGCAGGCGCTGTGCGGGAGCAGGGCGTGTGAATGCAGGCGTAGGGCGCGCGAAACGCGTTTTGGAAAATTGTGCGTTGTGGAAAAGGGTTCGACGCGCGGGTAGCTCAGTGGTAGAGCGTTCGATTGCAGCTCGAAGGGTCACTGGTTCAATCCCGGTCCCGCGCTTCTTGTTCTTGTTCTTGTTCTTGTTCTTGTTCTTGTTCTTGTTTCTTGTTCTTGTTCTTGTTCTTGCTCGGCTCGCTCAGCCGTCGTGGTACGGCGCTTTGTGCCGCCCACCTTTGCCCACGCCACGCAGCCCGCTTGATCGAGCGTCCGGCACACAGCCGGATTCCGCAGACGCCCACTGGCGGCTCCAGCTCTCAGCATACAGTATTACAGAGGGATCTGCGTCGGCAAGTATTACAACGTTCGGACAGAAAGGAGAGGCGCCCTCGATGGCGATGAGACAGCTTGGCTTGACAGTGGGTTCTGTGATGTGGCACCTCGACTGAATGAGTCGCTGGCGGTCTATGAGGGTCTTCTTTCTTCGTGACACCGTGGTGGACTGGTGCGTTGCTGCAGAGCAGGTTGCGTGGATGGCATGGATGTGTGAACGTGTGCGTGTGGGACCGGGTCGGTACGTGATCGGTTGCGTCCGTGGCGCGTTGGCAGGATGGCAGGATGGCAAGAGAGGTGTGCAGGCGCTGTGCGGGAGCAGGGCGTGTGAATGCAGGCGTAGGGCGCGCGAAACGCGTTTTGGAAAATTGTGCGTTGTGGAAAAGGGTTCGACGCGCGGGTAGCTCAGTGGTAGAGCGTTCGATTGCAGCTCGAAGGGTCACTGGTTCAATCCCGGTCCCGCGCTTCTTGTTCTTGTTCTTGTTCTTGTTCTTGTTCTTGTTCTTGTTCTTGTTCTTGTTCTTGTTCTTGTTCTTGCTCGGCTCGCTCAGCCGTCGTGGTACGGCGCTTTGTGCCGCCCACCTTTGCCCACGCCACGCAGCCCGCTTGATCGAGCGTCCGGCACACAGCCGGATTCCGCAGACGCCCACTGGCGGCTCCAGCTCTCAGCATACAGTATTACAGAGGGATCTGCGTCGGCAAGTATTACAACGTTCGGACAGAAAGGAGAGGCGCCCTCGATGGCGATGAGACAGCTTGGCTTGACAGTGGGTTCTGTGATGTGGCACCTCGACTGAATGAGTCGCTGGCGGTCTATGAGGGGTCTTCTTTCTTCGTGACACCGTGGTGGACTGGTGCGTTGCTGCAGAGCAGGTTGCGTGGATGGCATGGATGTGTGAATGTGTGCGTGTGGGACCGGGTCGGTACGTGATCGGTTGCGTCCGTGGCGCGTTGGCAGGATGGCAGGATGGCAAGAGAGGTGTGCAGGCGCTGTGCGGGAGCAGGGCGTGTGAATGCAGGCGTAGGGCGCGCGAAACGCGTTTTGGAAAATTGTGCGTTGTGGAAAAGGGTTCGACGCGCGGGTAGCTCAGTGGTAGAGCGTTCGATTGCAGCTCGAAGGGTCACTGGTTCAATCCCGGTCCCGCGCTTCTTGTTCTTGTTCTTGTTCTTGTTCTTGTTCTTGTTCTTGTTTCTTGTTCTTGTTCTTGTTCTTGCTCGGCTCGCTCAGCCGTCGTGGTACGGCGCTTTGTGCCGCCCACCTTTGCCCACGCCACGCAGCCCGCTTGATCGAGCGTCCGGCACACAGCCGGATTCCGCAGACGCCCACTGGCGGCTCCAGCTCTCAGCATACAGTATTACAGAGGGATCTGCGTCGGCAAGTATTACAACGTTCGGACAGAAAGGAGAGGCGCCCTCGATGGCGATGAGACAGCTTGGCTTGACAGTGGGTTCTGTGATGTGGCACCTCGACTGAATGAGTCGCTGGCGGTCTATGAGGGTCTTCTTTCTTCGTGACACCGTGGTGGACTGGTGCGTTGCTGCAGAGCAGGTTGCGTGGATGGCATGGATGTGTGAATGTGCGTGTGGGACCGGGTCGGTACGTGATCGGTTGCGTCCGTGGCGCGTTGGCAGGATGGCAGGATGGCAAGAGAGGTGTGCAGGCGCTGTGCGGGAGCAGGGCGTGTGAATGCAGGCGTAGGGCGCGCGAAACGCGTTTTGGAAAATTGTGCGTTGTGGAAAAGGGTTCGACGCGCGGGTAGCTCAGTGGTAGAGCGTTCGATTGCAGCTCGAAGGGTCACTGGTTCAATCCCGGTCCCGCGCTTCTTGTTCTTGTTCTTGTTCTTGTTCTTGTTCTTGTTCTTGTTCTTGCTCGGCTCGCTCAGCCGTCGTGGTACGGCGCTTTGTGCCGCCCACCTTTGCCCACGCCACGCAGCCCGCTTGATCGAGCGTCCGGCACACAGCCGGATTCCGCAGACGCCCACTGGCGGCTCCAGCTCTCAGCATACAGTATTACAGAGGGATCTGCGTCGGCAAGTATTACAACGTTCGGACAGAAAGGAGAGGCGCCCTCGATGGCGATGAGACAGCTTGGCTTGACAGTGGGTTCTGTGATGTGGCACCTCGACTGAATGAGTCGCTGGCGGTCTATGAGGGTCTTCTTTCTTCGTGACACCGTGGTGGACTGGTGCGTTGCTGCAGAGCAGGTTGCGTGGATGGCATGGATGTGTGAATGTGTGCGTGTGGGACCGGGTCGGTACGTGATCGGTTGCGTCCGTGGCGCGTTGGCAGGATGGCAGGATGGCAAGAGAGGTGTGCAGGCGCTGTGCGGGAGCAGGGCGTGTGAATGCAGGCGTAGGGCGCGCGAAACGCGTTTTGGAAAATTGTGCGTTGTGGAAAAGGGTTCGACGCGCGGGTAGCTCAGTGGTAGAGCGTTCGATTGCAGCTCGAAGGGTCACTGGTTCAATCCCGGTCCCGCGCTTCTTGTTCTTGTTCTTGTTCTTGTTCTTGTTCTTGTTCTTGTTCTTGTTCTTGTTTCTTGTTCTTGTTCTTGTTCTTGCTCGGCTCGCTCAGCCGTCGTGGTACGGCGCTTTGTGCCGCCCACCTTTGCCCACGCCACGCAGCCCGCTTGATCGAGCGTCCGGCACACAGCCGGATTCCGCAGACGCCCACTGGCGGCTCCAGCTCTCAGCATACAGTATTACAGAGGGATCTGCGTCGGCAAGTATTACAACGTTCGGACAGAAAGGAGAGGCGCCCTCGATGGCGATGAGACAGCTTGGCTTGACAGTGGGTTCTGTGATGTGGCACCTCGACTGAATGAGTCGCTGGCGGTCTATGAGGGGTCTTTCTTCGTGACACCGTGGTGGACTGGTGCGTTGCTGCAGAGCAGGTTGCGTGGATGGCATGGATGTGTGAACGTGTGCGTGTGGGACCGGGTCGGTACGTGATCGGTTGCGTCCGTGGCGCGTTGGCAGGATGGCAGGATGGCAAGAGAGGTGTGCAGGCGCTGTGCGGGAGCAGGGCGTGTGAATGCAGGCGTAGGGCGCGCGAAACGCGTTTTGGAAAATTGTGCGTTGTGGAAAAGGGTTCGACGCGCGGGTAGCTCAGTGGTAGAGCGTTCGATTGCAGCTCGAAGGGTCACTGGTTCAATCCCGGTCCCGCGCTTCTTGTTCTTGTTCTTGTTCTTGTTCTTGTTTCTTGTTCTTGTTCTTGTTCTTGCTCGGCTCGCTCAGCCGTCGTGGTACGGCGCTTTGTGCCGCCCACCTTTGCCCACGCCACGCAGCCCGCTTGATCGAGCGTCCGGCACACAGCCGGATTCCGCAGACGCCCACTGGCGGCTCCAGCTCTCAGCATACAGTATTACAGAGGGATCTGCGTCGGCAAGTATTACAACGTTCGGACAGAAAGGAGAGGCGCCCTCGATGGCGATGAGACAGCTTGGCTTGACAGTGGGTTCTGTGATGTGGCACCTCGACTGAATGAGTCGCTGGCGGTCTATGAGGGTCTTCTTTCTTCGTGACACCGTGGTGGACTGGTGCGTTGCTGCAGAGCAGGTTGCGTGGATGGCATGGATGTGTGAACGTGTGCGTGTGGGACCGGGTCGGTACGTGATCGGTTGCGTCCGTGGCGCGTTGGCAGGATGGCAGGATGGCAAGAGAGGTGTGCAGGCGCTGTGCGGGAGCAGGGCGTGTGAATGCAGGCGTAGGGCGCGCGAAACGCGTTTTGGAAAATTGTGCGTTGTGGAAAAGGGTTCGACGCGCGGGTAGCTCAGTGGTAGAGCGTTCGATTGCAGCTCGAAGGGTCACTGGTTCAATCCCGGTCCCGCGCTTCTTGTTCTTGTTCTTGTTCTTGTTCTTGTTCTTGTTTCTTGTTCTTGTTCTTGTTCTTGTTCTTGCTCGGCTCGCTCAGCCGTCGTGGTACGGCGCTTTGTGCCGCCCACCTTTGCCCACGCCACGCAGCCCGCTTGATCGAGCGTCCGGCACACAGCCGGATTCCGCAGACGCCCACTGGCGGCTCCAGCTCTCAGCATACAGTATTACAGAGGGATCTGCGTCGGCAAGTATTACAACGTTCGGACAGAAAGGAGAGGCGCCCTCGATGGCGATGAGACAGCTTGGCTTGACAGTGGGTTCTGTGATGTGGCACCTCGACTGAATGAGTCGCTGGCGGTCTATGAGGGGTCTTCTTTCTTCGTGACACCGTGGTGGACTGGTGCGTTGCTGCAGAGCAGGTTGCGTGGATGGCATGGATGTGTGAACGTGTGCGTGTGGGACCGGGTCGGTACGTGATCGGTTGCGTCCGTGGCGCGTTGGCAGGATGGCAGGATGGCAAGAGAGGTGTGCAGGCGCTGTGCGGGAGCAGGGCGTGTGAATGCAGGCGTAGGGCGCGCGAAACGCGTTTTGGAAAATTGTGCGTTGTGGAAAAGGGTTCGACGCGCGGGTAGCTCAGTGGTAGAGCGTTCGATTGCAGCTCGAAGGGTCACTGGTTCAATCCCGGTCCCGCGCTTCTTGTTCTTGTTCTTGTTCTTGTTCTTGTTTCTTGTTCTTGTTCTTGTTCTTGCTCGGCTCGCTCAGCCGTCGTGGTACGGCGCTTTGTGCCGCCCACCTTTGCCCACGCCACGCAGCCCGCTTGATCGAGCGTCCGGCACACAGCCGGATTCCGCAGACGCCCACTGGCGGCTCCAGCTCTCAGCATACAGTATTACAGAGGGATCTGCGTCGGCAAGTATTACAACGTTCGGACAGAAAGGAGAGGCGCCCTCGATGGCGATGAGACAGCTTGGCTTGACAGTGGGTTCTGTGATGTGGCACCTCGACTGAATGAGTCGCTGGCGGTCTATGAGGGGTCTTCTTTCTTCGTGACACCGTGGTGGACTGGTGCGTTGCTGCAGAGCAGGTTGCGTGGATGGCATGGATGTGTGAACGTGTGCGTGTGGGACCGGGTCGGTACGTGATCGGTTGCGTCCGTGGCGCGTTGGCAGGATGGCAGGATGGCAAGAGAGGTGTGCAGGCGCTGTGCGGGAGCAGGGCGTGTGAATGCAGGCGTAGGGCGCGCGAAACGCGTTTTGGAAAATTGTGCGTTGTGGAAAAGGGTTCGACGCGCGGGTAGCTCAGTGGTAGAGCGTTCGATTGCAGCTCGAAGGGTCACTGGTTCAATCCCGGTCCCGCGCTTCTTGTTCTTGTTCTTGTTCTTGTTCTTGTTCTTGTTCTTGTTCTTGTTCTTGTTCTTGTTCTTGTTCTTGTTCTTGCTCGGCTGCTCAGCCGTCGTGGTACGGCGCTTTGTGCCGCCCACCTTTGCCCACGCCACGCAGCCCGCTTGATCGAGCGTCCGGCACACAGCCGGATTCCGCAGACGCCCACTGGCGGCTCCAGCTCTCAGCATACAGTATTACAGAGGGATCTGCGTCGGCAAGTATTACAACGTTCGGACAGAAAGGAGAGGCGCCCTCGATGGCGATGAGACAGCTTGGCTTGACAGTGGGTTCTGTGATGTGGCACCTCGACTGAATGAGTCGCTGGCGGTCTATGAGGGTCTTCTTTCTTCGTGACACCGTGGTGGACTGGTGCGTTGCTGCAGAGCAGGTTGCGTGGATGGCATGGATGTGTGAACGTGTGCGTGTGGGACCGGGTCGGTACGTGATCGGTTGCGTCCGTGGCGCGTTGGCAGGATGGCAGGATGGCAAGAGAGGTGTGCAGGCGCTGTGCGGGAGCAGGGCGTGAATGCAGGCGTAGGGCGCGCGAAACGCGTTTTGGAAAATTGTGCGTTGTGGAAAAGGGTTCGACGCGCGGGTAGCTCAGTGGTAGAGCGTTCGATTGCAGCTCGAAGGGTCACTGGTTCAATCCCGGTCCCGCGCTTCTTGTTCTTGTTCTTGTTCTTGTTCTTGTTTCTTGTTCTTGTTCTTGTTCTTGCTCGGCTCGCTCAGCCGTCGTGGTACGGCGCTTTGTGCCGCCCACCTTGCCCACGCCACGCAGCCCGCTTGATCGAGCGTCCGGCACACAGCCGGATTCCGCAGACGCCCACTGGCGGCTCCAGCTCTCAGCATACAGTATTACAGAGGGATCTGCGTCGGCAAGTATTACAACGTTCGGACAGAAAGGAGAGGCGCCCTCGATGGCGATGAGACAGCTTGGCTTGACAGTGGGTTCTGTGATGTGGCACCTCGACTGAATGAGTCGCTGGCGGTCTATGAGGGGTCTTCTTTCTTCGTGACACCGTGGTGGACTGGTGCGTTGCTGCAGAGCAGGTTGCGTGGATGGCATGGATGTGTGAACGTGTGCGTGTGGGACCGGGTCGGTACGTGATCGGTTGCGTCCGTGGCGCGTTTGGCAGGATGGCAAGAGAGGTGTGCAGGCGCTGTGCGGGAGCAGGGCGTGTGAATGCAGGCGTAGGGCGCGCGAAACGCGTTTTGGAAAATTGTGCGTTGTGGAAAAGGGTTCGACGCGCGGGTAGCTCAGTGGTAGAGCGTTCGATTGCAGCTCGAAGGGTCACTGGTTCAATCCCGGTCCCGCGCTTCTTGTTCTTGTTCTTGTTCTTGTTCTTGTTCTTGTTCTTGTTCTTGTTCTTGTTCTTGTTCTTGTTCTTGTTCTTGTTCTTGCTCGGCTCGCTCAGCCGTCGTGGTACGGCGCTTTGTGCCGCCCACCTTGCCCACGCCACGCAGCCCGCTTGATCGAGCGTCCGGCACACAGCCGGATTCCGCAGACGCCCACTGGCGGCTCCAGCTCTCAGCATACAGTATTACAGAGGGATCTGCGTCGGCAAGTATTACAACGTTCGGACAGAAAGGAGAGGCGCCCTCGATGGCGATGAGACAGCTTGGCTTGGCAGTGGGTTCTGTGATGTGGCACCTCGACTGAATGAGTCGCTGGCGGTCTATGAGGGGTCTTTCTTCGTGACACCGTGGTGGACTGGTGCGTTGCCGCAGAGCAGGTTGCGTGGATGGCATGGATGTGTGAACGTGTGCGTGTGGGACCGGGTCGGTACGTGATCGGTTGCGTCCGTGGCGCGTTGGCAGGATGGCAGGATGGCAAGAGAGGTGTGCAGGCGCTGTGCGGGAGCAGGGCGTGTGAATGCAGGCGTAGGGCGCGCGAAACGCGTTTTGGAAAATTGTGCGTTGTGGAAAAGGGTTCGACGCGCGGGTAGCTCAGTGGTAGAGCGTTCGATTGCAGCTCGAAGGGTCACTGGTTCAATCCCGGTCCCGCGCTTCTTGTTCTTGTTCTTGTTTCTTCTTGTTCTTGTTTCTTGTTCTTGTTCTTGTTCTTGCTCGGCTCGCTCAGCCGTCGTGGTACGGCGCTTTGTGCCGCCCACCTTGCCCACGCCACGCAGCCCGCTTGATCGAGCGTCCGGCACACAGCCGGATTCCGCAGACGCCCACTGGCGGCTCCAGCTCTCAGCATACAGTATTACAGAGGGATCTGCGTCGGCAAGTATTACAACGTTCGGACAGAAAGGAGAGGCGCCCTCGATGGCGATGAGACAGCTTGGCTTGACAGTGGGTTCTGTGATGTGGCACCTCGACTGAATGAGTCGCTGGCGGTCTATGAGGGTCTTCTTTCTTCGTGACACCGTGGTGGACTGGTGCGTTGCCGCAGAGCAGGTTGCGTGGATGGCATGGATGTGTGAACGTGTGCGTGTGGGACCGGGTCGGTACGTGATCGGTTGCGTCCGTGGCGCGTTGGCAGGATGGCAAGAGAGGTGTGCAGGCGCTGTGCGGGAGCAGGGCGTGTGAATGCAGGCGTAGGGCGCGCGAAACGCGTTTTGGAAAATTGTGCGTTGTGGAAAAGGGTTCGACGCGCGGGTAGCTCAGTGGTAGAGCGTTCGATTGCAGCTCGAAGGGTCACTGGTTCAATCCCGGTCCCGCGCTTCTTGTTCTTGTTCTTGTTCTTGTTCTTGTTTCTTGTTCTTGTTCTTGCTTGTTCTTGTTCTTGTTCTTGCTCGGCTCGCTCAGCCGTCGTGGTACGGCGCTTTGTGCCGCCCACCTTTTGCCCACGCCACGCAGCCCGCTTGATCGAGCGTCCGGCACACAGCCGGATTCCGCAGACGCCCACTGGCGGCTCCAGCTCTCAGCATACAGTATTACAGAGGGATCTGCGTCGGCAAGTATTACAACGTTCGGACAGAAAGGAGAGGCGCCCTCGATGGCGATGAGACAGCTTGGCTTGGCAGTGGGTTCTGTGATGTGGCACCTCGACTGAATGAGTCGCTGGCGGTCTATGAGGGTCTTCTTTCTTCGTGACACCGTGGTGGACTGGTGCGTTGCTGCAGAGCAGGTTGCGTGGATGGCATGGATGTGTGAACGTGTGCGTGGGACCGGGTCGGTACGTGATCGGTTGCGTCCGTGGCGCGTTGGCAGGATGGCAGGATGGCAAGAGAGGTGTGCAGGCGCTGTGCGGGAGCAGGGCGTGTGAATGCAGGCGTAGGGCGCGCGAAACGCGTTTTGGAAAATTGTGCGTTGTGGAAAAGGGTTCGACGCGCGGGTAGCTCAGTGGTAGAGCGTCTGATTGCAGCTCGAAGGGTCACTGGTTCAATCCCGGTCCCGCGCTTCTTGTTCTTGTTCTTGTTTCTTGTTCTTGTTCTTGTTCTTGTTCTTGTTCTTGTTTGTTTTGTTCTTGTTCTTGTTCTTGCTCGGCTCGCTCAGCCGTCGTGGTACGGCGCTTTGTGCCGCCCACCTTTTGCCCACGCCACGCAGCCCGCTTGATCGAGCGTCCGGCACACAGCCGATTCCGCAGACGCCCACTGGCGG
>JAAVTH010000135.1:2500-17213 GCA_011947325.1 Phytophthora macrochlamydospora
ACAGTTTGTCACCGGAAATCTTATGTTTCTCTTTGTACATATGTGAATTCTCAATGTTAAACCGTTCGTTTTGGCCGCGTAAATGATTTCTTTATACATAAATTGGAACGAAAAGCCGTTTATGGCGTCACTTATAGTGACTATAGGTGCATAGATGCAAAACATTTGAATAGTAATTTCTTATACCTTCTGTCAAGAACATCTAGCGCAGATAGAGGTGTCCATATATTATCAAACTTTGTCTGCAGAAGGCCCCCAATACGGCTGTAAGTACTCAAAATCTCTACCACATATTTTTTCGTAAAGTCATTTGCGCACTTTTGAAAGTATATTTCTGAATTTTGTTCCGTACTTTAAATCGTACTTAATTGAATATTTACGGTATTTTGTTTTTGTGCGAAGTCCAACCTGTCAAACGGAATATTCTATATGACAGTTTCGTACTTAAGTGAAATATTGTCAAATGCGTCCGTTTCAGAAGAAGTACCGTGAGTTTTCTCTTAAGTACGATGTACCCATGTTAAAACATGTATGCTGTTTGACGGTCTTCCCGTCCGATTTATGCGACCGGATCTTGTCCTACCCCACTAAATCGACCCTTGCGAGTTTATTTGTGCAGAGAAAACATATGTTTCCAGGCTAGATTTCTCAAAAACCATGTTTTTGCGTGTATACAAAATCCCAGACATTTTTGAAAACTTGTTTTCGGCTCAGGTGATAGTTCATGATCGATAACATACCTGTGCAAAATTTGAGTACCGGTTTCCAGGCTAGTTTTCAAACGGTCGCGTATACTAAACCCTAAACCCTAAACCCTAAACCCTAAACCCTAAACCCTACACCCTACACCCTATAACACTCAAACCCTATAACACTCACACTCTTCACATACTCACACTCTACACACACTCACACTTTACATACACTTCCATTCATCACAAACATCCATACTCTACATACACTCATACACACAAACATCCATAATTTTTCTTCAATTTTCTATTACTCAAATTTTCTCTATTCCTTCCTCAACTCCATTTTTTCTCTTCTCACACACTCATACTTTACACTACACCCATTTATTCTCTACGTACTCCTTCTTTAAACCTTCCTATTTCACATACTCATACTTCTCTATACAATATCTATATATCTACTCTTACACACCTCATACACTTACAATTATATACACTCTTACACTATTATATACTATCCATACTCTCCACATACTTCTTCTTCTCATTTTTCTACATTACTAACTAACTAACTAACTAACTCTCTATCAAATCATTCAATTTACTTTTCCTATCAATATCAATCCATCTCATTATAATCAACTATTATCGTTCTTTCCATTTTCTTTCACTCCCATCCTATTTTTCTCATTTACCTACCCCATTTCATACTATTTACACTTTCATTTTAACTCAAACCATACCATATTAATCTTAAACCATAAAAATTCATGCCCTACCGCACGCATACTCTGCACAAATTCCCACTCTACACACTTCTATTCTACACAAACTTACATTCACTCACCTTCATACTATTCCCAACAACACTGTCACACACACAACCACCCATAACCTTTTTCCACAGTTCATTCTTTACCATCGTTTCTTTAACTATTCGACAGACATTTTGTCGTTCCCATACACACGCATGTTATACAACACGCTTATTCTACATATATTCTCCATCCACAGTACACTTCCCAACCTCCAATTGGACTCGACATACTCAAATATTTATTCTATTTGTGTTCTTAGTCGAGTCCAGCCAGCTTGTTCACCTTGCGTCGCAGTCTCCTAGTTTTCGTCCCAAACGGGATAAGCAGCCGTAATTACCCTTACTGATCGTTGACTGCTTGACAGGCCTGTCTCTATCACTTCGCAGTGTCACCATCGTGTTCCTCATTTACAAAAACGTGATTCTCCAAGTTTTTAGTCGAAGCAGGTGTGTGCCACCGTAGATAACTTTGCTACTTGCTGATTGGCTGGTGGGCCTGTCTATGTCATCTCAGACAATCAACATCGTGTTCTCCACATATGAAAACGTAGTCTCCCAAGTTTTCATCCCAATCCGGTAATTACGGCCATAGCTATCCCTCCCGATCGCTGATTGGGTGATGGGCCTGTCTATGCTTTTTCACACTATCACCATCTTCTTCCCCGTATGTGAAAGCGTAGTCCCCTAAGTTTTCAGCCTAAACCGGTATGTACAGCCGCAGCAATCGTTACTGATCGCTGATTGGATGATGAGCCTGTCTCTGTCACATGGGACTATCACCATCATGTTCCCCATATATGAAAACATATTTCCCCAAGTTTTCAGCTCAATCGGTGGAGTACAGCCGTTGTTTTCGTTGCTGATCGCTGATTGGTGGATGCGCCTGTTTCTGCTCGCTAAGAGCATCACCATCATGTTCGCCATACTGAAAAACCCAGCTACACTTAGTTTCACTATGCTGTGATCAGTATTACCGTCAGTATAGTCTGATAACCTAAAATAGTGTATCGAGTAGTACTAATTTGGGCGCTAAAAAGCAGCGCGCTACAGGAATAAAAAGCAGCAAAATCCCAAAATAAAGCCCATAACGCGACGTCATTTTAGTGCGATGCATATGTAGCGCCGACCATATATATATATATATATTTTGAATGTCCAGTTTGTAAAAGTTGTTCAAATGGCCAAAAGCTAGTCAGAAACACGCGAAACGTGATTGCATCCCGCGACCCAGTTCGTCACGTTTGAAACGCGCTGTACAACCAACAGAAAAGGATTTCACTACACCGGAAAGTTTGCGCAGTCTTGGCCTCTCCGTAAATCCAGAGGTACAAATATTGATATGCACTTCATGCCAATATTGTGTTGGCCATTCAGCGACCAAGGTTCGATCACATTTGGCAAGATTGCATACATTTAGTGACGGAAGAAGTCCCCCGACAGTCGGTCAACTAGAATCCATGTTGAAAACAGTTTCTCTTTGTTCGGAACAAACACTAATGAAGGCGAGTCGTGGCGGTAACAAGTTTATTCGTGGTCTTCCTGTGTTAGATGGCGAAAAATGTTCCAATTGCTGCTATTTGTGCTGCTGTGCTAGAACAATGCAGCGCCATCTAAAAGGACACACTATGGCCGCAGCCAAACCGGTCAAACTTCAGACTTTTTTCGAGGCCCAAGGACGCAGTTTTTGCAGTGGATTATGTTCGAGATGAGGTTTCCGTCGAGGACGGATTTGACCAAGAACTTTCAAAGTTTAACCTTTTTCTTCGCGCAAATGACTCTGTAGCAAGGGATGGAGATCTGGTTAATCCCCTGTTTCGACAACTGCAGTGGCATAAAAATTACCGAAGTATACCGAAACGAGTTGCTCCACATTAATGAAAGTGTGTCAGTATCTACGGCATCTAGCACAGCTGCCAATATACACGCAGTGGTCACTCACTTTTTCACGAAAAGTATCAGCGTCCTTAGCACAACGCCTTATTTAATTCGGCGCCACGTGTCAGCAGGAGGTTTCGAGGTTTCGAATCAGACCAAGGGATTTAGTGCTGTTCTAGACGCCACAGAGTCGTATCAACGTCACATGACACGCCTACTGTACATGGTTGCAGAGTGTAGCAAGATGGCAAAGAAGGAGCACACATTTGGACCTTCATCCCGAGCCAATGTGTTGATGATACTGTAGCGGAATTGATGCGTACATGCGATGAAGATGGTTTTGACGCAACCTCGGATCAAGTCCAGAACATTCTATTGCGAGTATTAGAGGCGCTTTTCGTGACGGAGTCAACCATTGGAGCATTGAAACCTCAAGACGATTTTGAGGCTTTTACAGTTTCTCGTTATGTAGTATGCTCCAGCATAATCGGTGGCGAATTGAATCATCTGGAATTACTGGAACCAAATAACATTACCAGTATTTGCGTCAGCTTAATCTATTGGGCTCGAATGTATGTAGTTGTTACAATCGCTCCGAAGGCACCCAATGCCATCGACGAACACCTATACTATATTCGCGACAGTGTACGAACAAGTTTTAATGCGCTGCTAGAAATTATGAAGCTTGGAAAGCACCTATCGGGCCCTCGGGAAGGTCAAAGCCCGACAGCACTCTGGATAGACGACGAAATGACCTCGTTGGTATGTAAAACAACAACAGTGACCCAAGAGGGCCTTCGGAAGATGGCGGTACTTCTTACAAAAGCATGAAAAAGCCATTGCAAAACAATTTGCTACGTGGCTTCGATATTGAGCAAAATCAATTCCAGCTCAACTCAAAACGGCTCGTCGATGATATTAATGCCAGAGCTGATGGCACTTGGTTCATGAAAAGAGCCGAAAATCAACTTGTTAGTACCCATAAGGATTTGTTACGTTTCTTGGCTTCTACCAATTGCAGGGACAGCTTGTGGTCGAATGGGTCGTGGCACAAACAACGAGTGAAGAAATGGTTTCTTGAGTGTGACGAATTCATGGATGACATGGTAATTACGATGCATTTTATGTTTGGACAACCTGCTCGAGCATCCGAACTTGCCACGTTTCGATTACGAGATAGTAACTTGGAATTTCGATCGGTATTTTCAATTCGCAATCGCTTCTCGACCGTACAGGTATATCACAAAAGCATAAATGTCACTGGGATGTTCAAGCCAATAGCTCGCTTTGCCCCTTCCGTATTAAACTCGGAGATCATTCTGTACTTCTATTTAGTTCGACCGGTCCAAGCGTATCTTTTCGGGCAAATTTTTCCAGATCACAAAAGTTCTGCATCGCTTTACCTTGATTTCTTGTTCGTTAAGATGGGCAAGAAAATGGATGCAGAGCAAGTTCGAAGAAGTATTGCAAAGGGATTCTCAAAATTTAGCGATATGAAACTCGACGTATCCACGTATCGTCGCGTTGCCGTTGCGCTGATAGATCCTCACTTTCGAGATCAGCGGATGTCCGATGATCTATATGATGAACAGGCTGGTCACAGTCAAGATACAGCATCAAAAGTATACGCAAGAGGAGACAATGACCCCTCTTGCCTGTTGCGGAACCAATTGCATAAGTTCTGGCTTGGCTCTTACGAGTGGCACAAATTTCTAGGTTTAAATTCAAAGTCCTCGCCAACGCTTCCGGTTAGACGCACAACAAATAATGAATCCCAGTCGCCACGGCATCACCATGACCACGAAGTCCAGCTGCATGCACCACCTGCGTGTAGTGCACCACTACAGCTAGCGAAGCCATATTTATTTCCACCACTATCACCTAGCGCTTTTGCTCGCGCTAAGGAGGTCATCGAGAGATTTACGAGTAACCCGATGGCATCGTTCCGGAGCGTCGAACAGGGCATTGCATTGGCGGCGCTTTCTTCATCGCCATTAAAGCATCGCCTCATTATCTTGCCCACAGGGAGGCAAGAGCTTGCTTTATATGGCCCAATTTTATCTTGATGCTAGCATCTTGAAATCGTCAGTCGTTATCGTACCGACTGTCGCTCTACTTAACGAATCGGTGCCATTATGAAATGGAATGGAATGATATATAATGGCGCGAAATCGCCAACACTCTGCGCGCTCCTCAGGCCAGCACCAGAGCCAGGTCCAGTCGGTACTCCAGACGCACCAGTATACTACCAACCTGTTTGTCAATACGCCCACAGTTTCAGCCGAAATGACCCCAAAGACGAAGAGCAGCGCGTCCAGCATTGAGTGCGTTGAGCTGGTCTTGTTGGCGCGCTTTTCGCCGCGCTCATTTAGTATCTGTATCTGACTATTGTAGTCAAAGTACGCATATATTTTGATTTCAGTATTGAAATTAAAACTCTCCAATATTATACCCTAGTGCTGGTGATACTATCAGCTTTAGTACACAGTCTATTTGTATCGAATAAGAAACTGCAAAAACGTAAACAATCGACGGTCGCTATGCGCGAGTCTCCCTTCCTCACAACCGGATATCTCCAGCGACCCAACAATGACCGCCCGACGAAGCAGCCCCGAGCCAGGTCCTCACGGCGATGTATCCCAGCCAAGTCCCGTTGCTGCTGCCGGTGCCACGAGCACCGGACGCCACGACACTGTGAGTGAAGTGACCGCACAACAACCCGTCGAAGTTACGCAGACCGCTGTCACTGCAGGAGGAGGTGGCGTTACGACGCAAAGTGGTGCCAACGGAAAGCGAAAGCGAGAATGTCCCAAGGGATCGAAGAACAAGCCGAAAGACACAGCAACTTCTAATCCTACAGCACGGAAGCGGACTCGTCGCGTGCCGGCTGAGTCTCATTCAAGGAGAAGTCTGGATCATGGTATGGACCAGGAGGTTGGCGCCAGCTCCCGCGCAGTTGCTGCTTTCAGCAGCAGTCGAAGCGCACCCCAACCATCGCCAGCCGAGGTTCTCAGTAGTTCAGCATCCCGTAGTGACCCAGTTGCAGCAGGGACACTGGGGTCTGACTCTCGTGATCGTCCATCTAGACAGCGGCAGCTGCCGTCAGTGCTCTCAATATATGTAGACACGTTACTTGCATTTTCCCCGGCAAAAGAGGGGTTTATCACTCAAAAGAAGAAGTACGCTGGAGTAGGGAACTCGTTTATTGTGGGAAGAGTGTGCCGTGTGTAGAAGAAGTCACTGTTCCAGATCAATTGGTTGGATTCGCAATTCCAGAAGCACGTGGAAACCCTTATCTTGAGCACAGTCCAACGCGGGAATGCAAACTATCGGTTGTTGCACGGAAATTCAACGGGCCTGGCGTGGGGTAGGCTTTGTGACATAGATGATGGTGAAGAAGCGTGTATTGATGCTGACATGCAAACGTTAGAGGAATACATGGAATCATTTGACCCGCCGGTGGAGCTCCCTGCTACAATTGTTGAAGTCGAATCGATCCAAAATATGCGCTTCGAACCAGGGCTACAGCGAGCGACTCCCGACGATCTGTACCGCCACGCTGACGGAACCACCATCACAAGACTTCGCCGTGAATTCAAACATCTATTTGGGCACTCGGCCACATCGTGCTTTTTGCTTACCTCCCTCTTTCATTTTGGCAGCAAGTGGTCGGAGAAACGAATGCCTTTGCCAGACTACACGAGATCGCATTGGCAAAACAATTCTCACTTGACGAAATCATGACTTTTCTAGGCATATTGTTCTACATGTCCTTGGTCGATAAAGGTGAATACGCTAACTATTGGGGCGATCAAGTGGAGGATTCGGTCTTTGGAGGTAGCTCGGTAGGACTGGAAAATGTGATGACTCTACGGTGGTTCAAGGAGTTACGGACGGCTTTTTGTTTTCGGTGTGTGGATGCTACCGTAGCAAGTACTGACCAAGCCGCTAGGATTCGACCGCTGCTCAATATCCTCAAGACAACGGGATCTAAGTACGTTGAAGTTGGACGCAACGTAGCTCTTGATGAAGCGAGCGTAGCGTGCCGTTCAAAGTTTGGCAAGCCGCTTATTTTATACAATCCTATGAAGCCAACAGGCAAGTACCATTTTCGCATTTACATGTTTTGCTGTGCTACATCATGGATATCGCTGAATTTTCGACTGCACTGTGAAAGTGGTATCACGGACCGACTCAGCAGTGTGACGGCAACAGAAGAGGCGCAAGCCTTGGGTGAAGAGCTTGATCAGTCTTCCGCAATTCGAAAGTGCGTGCTAGAAGTTGTTCGACCATTGTATTCCACACAGCGTATCGTCAATTCAGATAACTACTACACCTCGGTGCAACTACTTATGGCGCTACGTGTCAAGGGACTGTATGGTCGTGGAACTGTGCGTAAGAAAAGCTCACACTTCCCTAAACATGTTCTGCTCGATAAAAGGATTCTGAGTGCACTCGTGGTACATCTCGTCAAGGTGTCTCTGTGGATCGCACAATGGTAGCAGCGTCCTGGTATGACAGTGCCATCGTGTCGGTAGTCTCTACTGCGGATCCCTCGACAATGACAATGGGCGACTCGGCAAGTACGTGCTGATCGTCAAAGCTTTAGCGCGCCCATGTGTGTCAAGGAGTACAATACCTACATGCAAGGGGTAGATAGACTTGACCAAACCCGGGCACGCTTCTCTTTGGCGGGTGGGCACTCTTTCAAGAAGTGGCACAAGAAACTCGGGCTTGCTTTAGTAGATGTTGCTAGATCGAATGCATACTTGACGCACAGGCTGACTGTCGACGGGACCGGTGTACGGGATCCTCACAGAGACTTTATGGTTGAGTTGATCTCGTAATTGATATCAGGCAAGTGGAAGGAAGCCATCAGTGATCGCACAAGGTTCTATTCAGACACGGGGTCTGGTGGGGGATTTCTGAGCGGTTGCCACCTTCAAGCGCGGTTTGGATAGCTCGTTCTCAAAGTGCTGCAGAGACTTCTGACAGTCCACAAAGGAGGTGCGCCGCTGTTGCATCAAAGCAATTCTACACCGACATGAACCGCAAGAGACGACAGTGTGTAATGTGCGGATGGGAAAGTGGGAGAGGCGCCACGGAGGTGACAGACGTCTGTGTGTTGCACAATGTGTCTCTCTGTCAGAACGTTCATGTGTCCACCAAGCCTTATGCGTGCCTACAGCCGACGTGGACGAGTTGGGAGAAGTACCATCGCTTCTACTTCCCCAACAAGCTCTTTTCGCACACGGGGAAAGTGCGACCAAGCTCACGGCTGTACAAGCTGAAGTCGGCTCTGCAGAGTAGTGAAGAATCGACTTCGGGTGACCTAACTGGTGTGGTGAACGGTGGTCGTAATGCTGTTCGAGCAATCGTGCTGTAGACGTAAGTGTGGCTAATCAATACCGACTTCAACATATGCATCTTACTTGATTATAGTATGATAATTGCAACGAACGTATTGCACTGAAAACGTAAATTTACTCGTTTGCACTGAAAAGTTTCAAGATGTGCATGTTACTTGATTATAGTAAGCTAATTCGGCGACCAACACATTATCCTTCTACAAACTTAACTCCACTCCTTGGCGCGGTAAACGAATATCTTTTGGCAGCATGCCTTCCAGCTGCATGGGATCTTCAGTTCTTTCGCGAGCTCGAACGCTGCACAGAAATCGCTTCGGCAAATATCTCTGTGTATGGTGCAGAAATTCAAGCAGCTTACCAGGATACGAATCATTGTCATGCCACAAAGCTGATCTTTCACGTACTCAATCACACTAGACTCGAAGAGAACGTTGTTCCAGTACACGATGGTAGCCAGCGCAAATGGTTGCGTGCATGAAATAGCCACGTCAGCAACATTTCCGCAGATCATTTCCGTTCGACGCCGGAAAAGCCCCCATGCGAACTATTCATCATCATTTTCATCCCTGCACGACAGATATCTTGACGCAGCTCAATGCCAATTGCCTTGAAAACGCTGGTACTGAGAGCTACGTGAGCCACCACATTACCCACTCCAGCACCAATACCCAGGAACAAATCACATTCGTCAATATAGTCAATTTCATCCAACAGAGAATAGATCCCATCCGGCATCAACTCTCCAGCATTGCGATGAGGTTCGTTCTGGTCGTGCATCACAAACTGCCAGGGTACTTCTGCAAAAATGGCTGCTACCGCTTCTGCAACACGTGACGCCACCGGTAGCGGTCCTTGACCAACGGCAACGTCCTCTGCAGCACTTGATGCCACCGCTCTCCTCAGCAACACTTGACGCCAGGGGCGATGACACTTGAGCAACTCCATCATCTTCAACACTTAGCGGCTCCATGCTACAACTTTTAGCGCGGGAGGAAATATCGATACCACCAGGAAGTCCCGCTGCGTCTGCAGCTACTGTGACGCTTCCGATGCGACCTACAGACGACTTAGTAGCCTCCGTGCTCAAGTCACAGATCGAACTCTCTTCGACTGCCGGACAGGAGCCGTCACATCGGAGCTTGGCAGGAGGAGGCGGTGGTGTCGTTCGGAGCTGTCGTATCACCTCAGGACGACGACCTCGCGATCTGTGAACTGGCGTAAAGAAGCTTCTGTGAAAGCGGGAGAGGTCCGAGCCCCATGTCCGCTTGAGAGACTGCATCATCTCCAGCGCGTCCACCACGACATGTCCAGCCGGGCAAGGCCCTGTACGACGTGCTGGCGTCGTCGGCACGCCGAAAACGCGGCCGCGAGCTGCCAGCCGCCGCCGCCAGCGCAACTTCCACCTCCAGCGCGACTACCGTCGTCTCCGCGGCCGCCACGCTATGGCCAGCCACAAAATAAGCCTGGCGACGTGCTGGAGCTACTATAGCTTGTCCTTGGTCACGGCGCGCGGGCTGGCTGACAGAACAGGGAAAGGAGGGGGCTTGGGGCCTTGCGAGCGGCTTGGTTTTTTAGGTTGCTGTGGTGGCGACGATGGTCTCAACTGAGCAATGTGATATATAAACGTCTTTAGAGCAATTAGGCGGGTTTTAGCCAATAGAGGGGAGGTGCCTCCACTGGATCACAGTGCTGCCTCCACCGATTCCATGTAAAAAATGGTCGCCAACTGTAGTTTTGCCTCCATCGGTTTTCACTGCAGATCGCGTATCATGTATGCAGCACTATTCTTTTTAATACTCTTCATATACTCCCAATTCACATTTTCCTTCACCCTCAACTTCTTTAAATACTGTCTTTCAATCAAATCATTCCAATCATACTTTTCTTAATTATCTCAATTCACCGAATCTTCATTAATTCTTCCAATTTTCTTATTTGTATTCCCTCTCTTCTACCTTATCAATATTTTATACATATGTTTTCAGCACAATCGAGTGTGTGTAGACGTCATGATTTTTCGCAAATTGTCTGATACGCCTGTCTCTACCACTATGGACTATCACCATCGTGTTCTCCGTATATGAAAACGTAGTCCTCCAAGTTTTCTGCCCCAATGGGTATGTACGGCCGCAGTTATCGTTCCTGATCGCTGATTGGCTGTTTGGCCTGTCTCTATCACTCAGGAGTGCCACCATCATGTTCGCAGACATTCAAAACGTATGTGTACTTACTTTCATTATATGTGGGCTAGTTTTGTGTTTTTTTCGTCACGACCACCAATACATGTGGTGCCAATACGTATGACGAGTAGTGTGAGGGGTTGTGGCCGTGTGTGAGCGAGAGTTTGCGTTGGTGTGGGCCGTCCATAATCCCCATGCCCGGTCGTTCGGAGTGGGCGGTCCCATATTTCCCGTGTCGGCCGTGTCTGCCTTGTCGGTGGTGTCGGCCGTGTCGGTGGTGTCGGCCGTGCCGGTGTGCGTGGTGTGGTATAGGATTTCACGCGAAAAATCGTTGGTAGTACGGATAGACTCCACCCACAACAATACGTCAACCACGAAGGTCAACGAGAGTTGGGCTCAAATCTGAAGACCCAGATTCAGCCCTCGCACCGGGACTGACTGGTCTTGCGATCCGTCCACGCAAACCTCCCGAGTAAACAAACGCCACTAGCACAAGCTCGCTAGCGCGCCAAACCTCGCTGGCCCAACAGCAGAAGGGTCCAAAGCCAATTAAGGCCGACTGCGAGTCCACCGAGGTCTCAGCCTGCGGTGACCTATAGAGAAGCGGGGAGAACACTCGACCCCGAACACAAGCGCTGGCAATTCAGCCGTCACGCTATACACACTCAACCTTGCCACAAACTCTTGGCTACCACTATGGACTATCACCATCGTGTTCTCCGTATATGAAAACGTAGTCCTCCAAGTTTTCTGCCCCAATGGGTATGTACGGCCGCAGTTATCGTTCCTGATCGCTGATTGGCTGTTTGGCCTGTCTCTATCACTCAGGAGTGCCACCATCATGTTCGCAGACATTCAAAACGTATGTGTACTTACTTTCATTATATGTGGGCTAGTTTTGTATTTTTTCGTCACGACCACCAATACATGTGGTGCCAATACGTATGACGAGTAGTGTGAGGGGTTGTGGCCGTGTGTGAGCGAGAGTTTGCGTTGGTGTGGGCCGTCCATAATCCCCATGCCCGGTCGTTCGGAGTGGGCGGTCCCATATTTCCCGTGTCGGCCGTGTCTGCCTTGTCGGTGGTGTCGGCCGTGTCGGTGGTGTCGGCCGTGCCGGTGTGCGTGGTGTGGTATAGGATTTCACGCGAAAAATCGTTGGTAGTACGGATAGACTCCACCCACAACAATACGTCAACCACGAAGGTCAACGAGAGTTGGGCTCAAATCTGAAGACCCAGATTCAGCCCTCGCACCGGGACTGACTGGTCTTGCGATCCGTCCACGCAAACCTCCCGAGTAAACAAACGCCACTAGCACAAGCTCGCTAGCGCGCCAAACCTCGCTGGCCCAACAGCAGAAGGGTCCAAAGCCAATTAAGGCCGACTGCGAGTCCACCGAGGTCTCAGCCTGCGGTGACCTATAGAGAAGCGGGGGAGAACACTCGACCCCGAACACAAGCGCTGGCAATTCAGCCGTCACGCTATACACACTCAACCTTGCCACAAACTCTTGGCTACCACTATGGACTATCACCATCGTGTTCTCCGTATATGAAAACGTAGTCCTCCAAGTTTTCTGCCCCAATGGGTATGTACGGCCGCAGTTATCGTTCCTGATCGCTGATTGGCTGTTTGGCCTGTCTCTATCACTCAGGAGTGCCACCATCATGTTCGCAGACATTCAAAACGTATGTGTACTTACTTTCATTATATGTGGGCTAGTTTTGTATTTTTTCGTCACGACCACCAATACATGTGGTGCCAATACGTATGACGAGTAGTGTGAGGGGTTGTGGCCGTGTGTGAGCGAGAGTTTGCGTTGGTGTGGGCCGTCCATAATCCCCATGCCCGGTCGTTCGGAGTGGGCGGTCCCATATTTCCCGTGTCGGCCGTGTCTGCCTTGTCGGTGGTGTCGGCCGTGTCGGTGGTGTCGGCCGTGCCGGTGTGCGTGGTGTGGTATAGGATTTCACGCGAAAAATCGTTGGTAGTACGGATAGACTCCACCCACAACAATACGTCAACCACGAAGGTCAACGAGAGTTGGGCTCAAATCTGAAGACCCAGATTCAGCCCTCGCACCGGGACTGACTGGTCTTGCGATCCGTCCACGCAAACCTCCCGAGTAAACAAACGCCACTAGCACAAGCTCGCTAGCGCGCCAAACCTCGCTGGCCCAACAGCAGAAGGGTCCAAAGCCAATTAAGGCCGACTGCGAGTCCACCGAGGTCTCAGCCTGCGGTGACCTATAGAGAAGCGGGGAGAACACTCGACCCCGAGCACAAGCGCTGGCAATTCAGCCGTCACGCTATACACACTCAACCTTGCCACAAACTCTTGGCTACCACTATGGACTATCACCATCGTGTTCTCCGTATATGAAAACGTAGTCCTCCAAGTTTTCTGCCCCAATGGGTATGTACGGCCGCAGTTATCGTTCCTGATCGCTGATTGGCTGTTTGGCCTGTCTCTATCACTCAGGAGTGCCACCATCATGTTCGCAGACATTCAAAACGTATGTGTACTTACTTTCATTATATGTGGGCTAGTTTTGTATTTTTTCGTCACGACCACCAATACATGTGGTGCCAATACGTATGACGAGTAGTGTGAGGGTTGTGGCCGTGTGTGAGCGAGAGTTTGCGTTGGTGTGGGCCGTCCATAATCCCCATGCCCGGTCGTTCGGAGTGGGCGGTCCCATATTTCCCGTGTCGGCCGTGTCTGCCTTGTCGGTGGTGTCGGCCGTGTCGGTGGTGTCGGCCGTGCCGGTGTGCGTGGTGTGGTATAGGATTTCACGCGAAAAATCGTTGGTAGTACGGATAGACTCCACCCACAACAATACGTCAACCACGAAGGTCAACGAGAGTTGGGCTCAAATCTGAAGACCCAGATTCAGCCCTCGCACCGGGACTGACTGGTCTTGCGATCCGTCCACGCAAACCTCCCGAGTAAACAAACGCCACTAGCACAAGCTCGCTAGCGCGCCAAACCTCGCTGGCCCAACAGCAGAAGGGTCCAAAGCCAATTAAGGCCGACTGCGAGTCCACCGAGGTCTCAGCCTGCGGTGACCTATAGAGAAGCGGGGAGAACACTCGACCCCGAGCACAAGCGCTGGCAATTCAGCCGTCACGCTATACACACTCAACCTTGCCACAAACTCTTGGCTACCACTATGGACTATCACCATCGTGTTCTCCGTATATAAAAACGTAGTCCTCCAAGTTTTCTGCCCCAATGGGTATGTACGGCCGCAGTTATCGTTCCTGATCGCTGATTGGCTGTTTGGCCTGTCTCTATCACTCAGGAGTGCCACCATCATGTTCGCAGACATTCAAAACGTATGTGTACTTACTTTCATTATATGTGGGCTAGTTTTGTATTTTTTTCGTCACGACCACCAATACATGTGGTGCCAATACGTATGACGAGTAGTGTGAGGGGTTGTGGCCGTGTGTGAGCGAGAGTTTGCGTTGGTGTGGGCCGTCCATAATCCCCATGCCCGGTCGTTCGGAGTGGGCGGTCCCATATTTCCCGTGTCGGCCGTGTCTGCCTTGTCGGTGGTGTCGGCCGTGTCGGTGGTGTCGGCCGTGCCGGTGTGCGTGGTGTGGTATAGGATTTCACGCGAAAAATCGTTGGTAGTACGGATAGACTCCACCCACAACAATACGTCAACCACGAAGGTCAACGAGAGTTGGGCTCAAATCTGAAGACCCAGATTCAGCCCTCGCACCGGGACTGACTGGTCTTGCGATCCGTCCACGCAAACTCCCGAGTAAACAAA
>JAAVTH010000136.1:0-57491 GCA_011947325.1 Phytophthora macrochlamydospora
TTACTGGTTTAAGTTGGTTTTTTTTGGTTTTGACAATAGCCTACTCAAGATTTGCCAGTGTGAATACCCTTCACTGTTATTACAGCGTATACATCTTTATACAGCTCTACAGTAGCCTATGCGAGATTGTTTTAGCACTCCTCTTCTCTGTACGACACATGTCAATAAGCAACACTCTGGAATAGCTACTCACGTGCGAAATAACCAAAAGCGTGTTTTCTACTATTGGTGCCGTAAAGCATCATTGATGGAATCGCAAGTATATTTACTTATGACCAGGAACTCTATGGACGTTGAAATAATAATACTATAACAATAGAGATGCTAATACGATTATGTATTCGTATACTATTCGACTGCAAGATAGCCTACTTAGCGAAGGACCATGATGTTAACAAACAATAGAGTTGACGCTTCCAGAAGTATTCCAAACTATGGGCGCACATGCTACCAGTGGTCTACTTGACTATTTGACCGCAATTTGTTAGGACAACTTCAGCTATTTTAATTAGCATTTTGTTCGCATGATGCTGTAGATAGCTTTGTTGATGATGTTCCAGCTACGAATGATCTGAGCCTTCAATTCCTTTTGAGACTCGAATTTATGCGTTCATATACAGACCACATCAGCTGCCCCCTAACGTTTTCGATTGGGTCTACATCTGGACTTCTAGAAGGCCACTTAAGTTTTCTGATACCCTGCCATGAATATGAGCCTTGGCAATCCTGATTCCTGAATTCAAGTATTATCCTGTTGACAAATTAGGCTCAAAAAGTCATGATTTTCACGTAAGGTTTTCTAGAAACGGCGTAGATATGTCCAGTGTTTTGGTATAGATACAGAGTTTTGTCTCCCTCCCTAACGCAATCTCAGTTATTCCAATAAGCTCACAACCCGCCAACACCATCACACTTCCTGCTCCACTCGGTCGCTTTGAGAAAAATTCGTTGTCGTTTCTAACGGCATCCAAGTAGTCCTGGTAGCCTTAGGATCGTCTAAGGTAATTCTTCATATTATTGTCGTTTTCGGCCAAATTTGTAGAACCGGAGGGGAAATTCGAGTTCTGTGAATCGATATGCAACCTCTTTTGACCAATCAGAGATGACAAGCTTCTGAATATACACGTCACTTTGGCTTCTTTCAGCAATGAGCCAAGCAAACCCGGTCCGCCGCAGCTCTCCTCGTCGCGTTTCACTCGATGACAACACACCCAACCAAGACCGAGCAGCACGAAATCCCACTCGCCCCTCGCCGTACCAGAGGCGAAGTCCACGTCTTGAACTGCAGCGAGAGGTGCTTTCCTCGCACGATCCGTTGATCAAACTGTCGGTCGATGTACGATTGAAGAACACTGTCAACCAGCGTTTGTCATCGGCAGGGCGGATTGGCACGCACCGAGTCCAGATGCGACACATGGGATGAGGTGAAGACCAGACTTTGGGACATCATCCAGAGCAAGTTGAATCCGTTAGCTGTTCTGACAGGAACTTCACCAGTCTGGACGGTTGATGAGCATGACCCAGCAATCGAGATGTTCGAGAAGTACGCTTCCATGAGGATGAACACCAAGATGCTGGATCCGTGGACAAGTGCGAAAGATCGTCGATATTTGTTGAAAAAGTGGCGGAACTCTGGTGATGTTTTCCGTCCAGGGGTGGTTGTTGCACAGCGCGGGCTGTGGCAACGTGGCCAGGATCTTGGTGAACCGAGATCAGTTGTGAACTCCTTCAGCGGCGGTTCTTGGAACTGCCGTCGAGGATTGGCGTGTGCACCTCGTGAATCCCTATAGGTTCGACCCTTGGATTCCGCGTTTAATCTACCGGATGGCCTTTCACAGTCAAAGACACAAAAGAGTGTTAGATGGATTAGTTTGCCCATTCGTTCCCCTGCAGCCCACTTTCCTTGGGCGGCAGTTGAAGAGACGGGGTTCTTGGACTGCAAGTTCAAGAAGAACTAGCAACCACAGATAATCAATATACAGAGAGATCCTTATGCAAATATACAGCCGACACTTATTCTTATAGACCCTTGGTCGGGGGTCTCACACCAGGTTCAATCCAACGCCCAAGACACCTGGAAAGTCTTGGACTTGGTTCAGCGAACGCGCACCACCTTCAATCGAAGGAACACACAGATCAGTCAATACAAATCCCAATACAGAACGTTGTAAGACGCAGTCTCAAAGCAAACTCAAGCGGCGACTGCTATCCAGCCGCTTGAGCGTAGTTTTAATATGAAATGGGTTGGCCTGCAAGACAGACGCCCAACTAGTAAACGAAATGGTCGGGGCGCCTAGACTCCCTCCCAATTGGACTTAACAAACAGGTGGGGAGCAGCAGGTCACCTAGCACTAACACGCAAAGAGCACCGACTGGCGCTTGTGCAGTACAGGGCAAAAAGAACTCTCTGATTGATATCTCTTATAGCTAGTAGATCTGCAGCTCTTCCGCAGATCTTGGGTGCAGTCATTAGGATACGAATTAGTCTTGATCTTAGTATGCTTGACTTGATGACGGCCACTTATCGTGGGTTCGTCGCTCTTCAAATCATCTGTGGCGTAAACATTCTGGGTACAAACCACTGGGTCCATGGTGAATGCGAATTCTCGCTAAGTGCCAGAATCCACGTCCAAGAGAGAATCTCCATCGAAGAAATCTCCATCCAAGAGAATCTCCATTGAAGAAATGGCCGCCCAAGAAATATACCCTTGGAATGTTCATCCAAGAACTTCTTGGGTCTTGGGCGGCAGCCGTGCTTCTTGGGTCACTTGGGCAGCTTGGGATTTACAGGTCCTTGCCTCACACATCGTGAGGTTAGCCAAGGCGAGACGGGTTGCACACAGGAATACCTTTCACTGTGGCAATTTATACCTTGGTTCTTGGCGACCCGTTTAAGGACGAGGGGTGACTAGGACGTAACGTGCACTCACGCTCAAAGCAATGTGCCCTTGGGCGTACATTCCAAGAGCGGAGATCCCTTCAACGTGCATTTCAAGGACACGCCATTTCTTGGGCGTGCCTTTCAAGAACACATTTTCTTGGGCGCACTTCCTGGTCTTGAGGGCCCATCCTTGGTAAGACAGCACACCCCCGCCTTCTCCCAAGCGACACGTTTTATCGCACACCTCTTCATCTCTTGAACGTAATATCAACACTAGCTCCATAATAAACTCCATATGTAAACTCTCCACAGCGCGATCCATAGAAAAAACACAATTCACATCGTCACAACCGCCCCTTCCGGTCATGGCTGGCCACAGCGGAATTTACTTCCAAGGCGGCAACCATGTCAGGATCCATCAACAACACTCAGCGCACTTTCATGCGACTTCCTCATATCGGGAGCTTTCTGCGTCCTTTCTCATCTGGACCAACTCCAACTGTCGGGTCAAAGAACATCAAAACGTCGCTCAACAATTCCTTCTTGGGCGATCATTCAGAAATCGCCAAGTAGCGCGCATCATGGGCAGCCTTTCAAGCGAGGGCCAAACGGGGGCCACCACCGACCAGGCAACGACGGAGCGCACTCCACCTAGGGTCGACAACGCCTCGCTGGACGACCACGACGTCTCCAAGGGTGCGGACGACGACGAGGACGACCAAGAGGAGGAGGAAGAGGCCGAGGAAGACCAAGAGGAGGAAGAGGAGGACGCGGAGGACGCGCAGCCTACTGCCGGGCGTGGGGACGCGCAGGGGAAGGGAGAGTACCCAAAATGTGGGTACCCCCTTGCCCATATCTTCGGGCAGTACCCTGGCGACTCCTCGCGGCCCCAGCACCTGGGTCAACGGCGCAGAGTACGTCGAGCGCTCCCTCGCGGCTCATCCCTGTGTCCGGCGCGCCTGCTGTTCCTGCGGGTGTGGCCCCAGCTTCCTGGACGCGGCCGCCAGAGTATGGGTTCGACGGAACTCTTCGTTTCGTCGGGGTTCCTGCGACGTTGGACGCCCTCCGTGGGGACGCCATTATCCAGGAAGGGTTCGGCGGTCTCCAGGCCATGCTCGGGTTCGAGGATCTCTCGGACGAAGACGTCGCAGACTTGCAAGAGATCCTTGGAACTAACATCCAAGACCACCTGCTGACGATTCGGCCCCAAGGACCGCTGACGTACAGCCAACTGGAGACCGTGCTGAATTCTACCGCGATGCGTCGGGAGTTGCACCCCTCCTGATGCACTTCCGCGAGGAGAACTTTGCTGCGCGCACTTTCAACACGATGTCGATCATCAGGCGCTTACTGTCCAAGCATCGTCAGTTGAAGGCGGCCTTGGACGACGAAGACCATGACGAGTGGGCACTTCACGAACGTTTGGACTTGCAGTCCGAGAATGAAGCCATGCGTCGCGAGTGGACGGCCATGGAGACTTACTGGCAGCACCGGATCTCGCGGGTTGCCGCCGAAGGCGAGGCCCGGGAACGTCGGCTGAAAGAGGACTTCTTGGACGCCGAAGCTTCGTTCCAGAAGGAGGTCTCTCACTACACAGCGCACGCTGAAGAAACAAGCCAGCAATTAACCGCGGCGGTGGACCACATCAAGAGCCTCCAGCGCGAGCTGAAGGAAAAGTCGTTCAACCCGGACGCGCTGATGGCTTTCCTTCAAGAGCACGCCGAGATCCAAGGCAATTGGGTTCGTCTTGGGCGTCTGTTTCAGCACTTTGCCGACCAGACCATGCCAGGTAGCAAGGCCGGCACCTTCATCTCCGTGATCACGCCTGACGACAAGTCCCGCCCACCAGAGTACACCCGGCCTGCATCCTTGGACACGGTCGACGAGGAGTCAAAGGGCGAGGACGACTTGACGGAGGGTCTCTTCGACACCACATCAAGAACCTGCCAGTCCAAGATCCTTTGGCGGCACTCGACAAGCCTCGCAACGGAAAGTCTCGGGCGGCGCGGTCTTTGGATACGGTCTTCGATGAAGCCATCCGTTCTCGTCCAAGCAAGCATACCCCAGTCCCACAGCGTGGTCTGGACGTCTCGTGCCCGCCGAAGCGCACCTTGACTGAAGCTTGCAGGGCTATCACTGGGCCATACGTGTTCAAGGACCTTCGGCGTGACATCAAGCGCTGCTGATCGCAGGATTTGACTTCGACGACGCTCTACTCAAGCTGGCAACGGACGAGCCGGCGCACACGCTGTTCTACAACGTAGACATCAAGAGGATGCTGTGCAGTGCCATGTTCCACGGCATGCTGGATGAGACACCGTGGACTCGCCATGTCCCGGAGTCGCTATTCTTAGAAGCGGACCGTATGCTCGAAGGCTTCCGCCAGCGTGGTGAACGGCCCCCGCAATGGCCTAGCTTGGATTCCTTAGCGGACGACTCATACGAGGTCTTGGAACTGAGTTCCAACGATAGTGATGACAAGGGGACTCGGACTACGAGGACGCTCAAGAGCGCACGGACGACCAGGACGACAACGACTACGACAAGGAGAAGCTCGTCAGCGAAGATGTCGCGACACCTCTACGCTCGGAGTCGTCCGATGACTCTGAGGACTCGGATCGCAAGCCTTTGAAAAGTCGATCCAAGAGCCCGGGGTCGAAGCGCCATCGTCGTGAGCACTCGAAGACCCCGCCGTCGAAGAAGCGTAAGTCCGACGAAGGCCTAAACGAAGGGGACTCCGCGGAAGATTCCTTCGCGACTTGCTCGGATCCCGTTCAAGGATCTGACAATCGCCCAACTCGCGCTGATTGAAGACGTTAATCCAGAGACCACGTCATCCTTCCGCTACTACGGTGCCAGCATGGTCTTCTACGGCGACAAGACTGGTCAGACACCGGGCTTCCCCGCGTATCGGCCGCTCAAGTCACACATCTTTCAGTGGGTGGGCCGTTGGGATATCGACGCCTACGAGAATCTTACTAGCAAGGCCGCCAAAGAACCTTGGACGAAGATGTTTGAGGATCGGACAACGATCTTCTACTTCCACGATGTGTCACCTTTGCCGTCGAAGGTCCAGAACGCCATTCGAACGTACATCCAGTTTATGAAGGTCAATTCTATGGCGTGGTGGGAGATGACTCACTGGGTCACCATCGACTTAGGCAGCAAAGCTCCGCCCAAGAAGGTCACGCCCAAGAAACTCAAGTCCAAGAAGACTCCGCCTAAGCCAGCGTCTCCACCGCGTCCAGTCAGCAAGGAACAGGCGAGGTTGGACAGGCGATCCAAGGACTTGTACGAGGATCGCAAGATACGCCACGACTCATTCATCCGCCAGCAGCGCACCGCGGCCAAGAAGTTACTCAAGACGCCAGGGTGCCCTTCAACGATCTTCGAAGAACCCGCCATGTGGGTGGTCCCGGCCCAGTGTTGCCACTGGATTTGGGCGGATCCTCGCGTGGATGACCCCGAAACTGGGCTACCGTTCACGCTGAGAAAGCAACTCCTGGCCTTAGACTGGCGCGACCCAATGCGGGTGCAAGGTGCAACTTTCGAGGGCGATCGACAGCGCCTTGAGCGTGCCCCAAGAACCTCAAGGTGATCGGGTCTCCGCGCCGATGCAAGAACTTCGTTCCCGGGCAACAACTGTGAGCTCAAGATTTTCTGTGCGTGCTCTTGGGCGCACTTCCTCGAAGTCACGGCTTCAACTGCATATCGTAGCGTCGCTCTAACACCAAGAATAAATGTCATCTGCTACTCGGTTGCCTTCGACATCAGTCCCAACACTTGTGCAACTTCGCCTTAGCACCGAAGGGTTTCCAGCGTCCAGCGGCGACCCACTAACACCTCAATCGATGTGCGCACAGCGCGATTTCAAGAACACCTCACTCATCCTTCGATGCACATTTCAACAACTCCACACCGCCTTCACCGACAGCTCTTCAAGTTATCGCCACCACTCTCACAGCCTCCTTTCAACAGAAGCTCACCATCCTTTTAGCCCAATGGGCCACAATTACAAAGTCAGTTTCAAAACAATACCAGTCGGTTCACACTTCCGTCGATCTGCGCTCAAAAGACGTTCGTCGAAGACGCTATTCTCTTGGGTGATCATCCCCAGCTTGCATGGCTTCAAAGCGAGCTCTAGACCTCGCTCCTTTATGAAACTCATACAGGAGAGCACCACAGTTCAACTGCGAAGCGGGTAACCAGTCTGTTTCGGTGTAACCCTTCCACTTGACATTGTACTCGCGAACACGCTTGGAATTGCGCGTTGGCCGTTTCCACCTCATGTCCAAAATTTCTTCGACTTCATATTCGTCGTTTTGGGCATCGGGTTCCCAGCTGTCTTCAGGCAACAGTTCAGCATCGAAGTCATCCTCGTCACTCACAGAAATCTCCGCTGTAGGGCGCTTAGGAAATAACGCCCTGGGTTTCAATCGGCTGATGTGGACCCAAGGATTCACTCGGTAACCAGTGTCGGAAACCTTCAACTTGACTCTGAAGTCATCGTGAATTTCTTCGATGCGGAACGGCCCGTGCCACAGATGAGCAAGCTTTCGGCTCAGTCCCGGTAGGACCTTAGGTATGTACAGCCAGACTGCGTCACCTTCCTGAAACCACTTTTCAAGCGATCAGACAACTCGTTCCAAGCCTGGGTCTGTTCTCTTGAGCGTCGTTCCTTGGCTTCCTTCTGCAAATCTTCAGCACAAGCCCTAGCGTAGCTATAGTCACGCTGCATCTTACGACGCCATTCGTAGGCGCTGAGTTCGACGAAACCTGAGGGCTTCGGCCCAAGCATAGCAGAAAGCGTGCCTTGAGCGTCCCATCCGTGGACCAAGTAGAATGGTGTATCCAGGCGAACCGCGTCGAAGGAAGTGTTCAGCGCGAACATCAGCCTTTCAGCGTGGTCGTCCCAGTCACTTTGGTCGGCTTCAGCGACGTACGCTCGGATGCTCCGAATGACTGTCTGTCCTGAGCGCTCTTGTTGGCCATTGGCCTGTGGGCGGTAGGCAAGAGTTGCCCTCTGCTTGCTGCCCAAGAGCTCACGGAACTTGGTGAAAACCTCGCTCATGAAGCGAGGGTCCTGGTCATGACGGATCATCGAAGACGCGCCAAATCTCTTGAACACACATTCTTCGTATGCTTCGGCGACGTCTTGGGCGGTGGTCGTACTCATCGGTTTGCACATCACGAACCCGGAAAAGGTGTCCTGAAACAGCAGCAAGAATGTATTGCCGCGGTCGGACTTGGGTAGGTGAGTGACAAAATCCATTGAAACGACTTCGAAGGGCCGACTCGGCTCGATGTTACCAGGCGAAGGACCTGGGTTCGGCGGTCGCCCCTTGGCTGACGCACAGTCCACACACTCTTTGACGAACTTTTCGACATCCGAGTACATCCGCGTCCAAAAGAACTCAGACCGGAGTTTCTCGTACGTGCGTGTGATACCTTGATGGCCGCCCTGGAAATCTTCATGGGCATAGTGTAGGATATCAATTCGAAGAGATTCCGGCACTACCAGTCTTGGTTCCAAGTTTCTGTCGCGTGGTCGATTACGAGTTGGAGCACTTAGCCGATAGAGCACATCCCTTGAGTCCAAGACGTATTGATCGGCGCCTTTAGCGATCTTCCGGGCTTGGGCCTTGGAGAAATCTTCCAAGTCCCCAGCCAAGAATTTCTTGATCTGCGCAATCTGGACGTCTCCGTCCTGATGCGCCTTGATTCGTCGCCACCTCTCATCTTGGGCTTCAAGTGGGCTTTTCGGTGTAGGTCGTTCTCCTTCTTCCCGAGCTCGAGCACGGGTCACAGCAGCCATCACCTTGGCAGCATTGGACATGGGGTCTGTTTCTTGGGCGGCAACATTTTCTCCACCCAAGGGCGCCTCACTTTGAGCGTCAGATTCAGGGATTTCAGCTGGCTTCATCAACTTCTCTGGCAACTTCGACACTACCTGCAAATGAGCAAGCTCTTCCAGCTCAGTGATCTCACCCGACCGTCCAGCTAGTAGCGTCTTCGACGTCAGGTAATCAGCGGCTTGGTTGTAATCCCTTTGACGTGAACCAAATCCAGCCTCTTGAACTTCAGTTTCAGTACTTCATACTCGGCTAGACGACGTTGCAAGTTAGGTTGATTGCAGTTGATCAGGCCTTGAGCTTGTTGGATGACAATCCTAGAATCGCCAACCACTACCAATTCTTCGACCCCGCGCTCAACAGCTAGGGTCAATCCTTTTAACAGTCCATTGTACTCAGCGTCGTTCACCGTGACGTCCTCCAGGATAAATCCATGCGCAATCAGAACACGCCATCCAGGGAGCTGCCATAGAATACATCCGCAACTCCCTGTCTGGTCGAGGTCTTGGCCGCACCATCGAACGACAGAACCACTCCCTGAAACTGATATCCAACATCTCTACACTGATGGGGGCGGCGCCTTGACACGCCCCTTGGCAGGGACAAGGTTCTCAGCAACTTCATCCAACGACTCACGTGGAGTGATGCCCGCTCCTAAAATGGCGGCCAAACCATCTTCATCATGTTGCGTTCGGCGGAGTTCCAAAGACCACTTAGACAATTCCAGTCCCCATTTGAGGTGACGTCCATCAGCAGTATTCGAAGCCAACAGCCACTTCAACACAGAATAGCGGGTGTACACCACGACGGGGAATCCTGTGCCATGAATGAGCGGCCTGAACAGTTCTAGGACGCGCAATATGGCGATCACCTCTTTCTCCGCTAGGTGGTACCTCACTTCGAATTCGTTCAGCACACGCCCAGTAAATCGTACAGGTTGGACTATTCCTTCATACTCCTGTCCAAGGACGGCACTTGCCGCCCAAGGATTCGCGTGGGGTATGACCACAAACTGACGAGTTCGATCTGGGTGCCTTAGAAGCGGTGTTGAAGTAATCTTCCGCTTGAGCAACTCGAATGCTTCCTTTGCACGCGCGAGGTCTCTCCCCGAACGTACCTGTTCATCACTCAATTCGTACAGGACTGCCGCTATAACAGGCAAGTCTTCGATGAACTTATTGTAATAGTTCAGGCTTCCGAGGAAGGACTGCACGCCCTTCAGCGTCGACGGGAAGGGCAGCTCCTGGACGCCCTTGGCGATCTTCGGCGTAGCCCTAATTCCTTCAGCGCTGATCTCGTGCGAAAGGTACGGGATGGTCAGCTTACCAAACTCACTCTTCGGCAGACTAACTGAGATCCGCCAGTACCGCAGTCTGTACAGCAGCGCATCCAGGTCCTCGCACAACCGGTCCCATGTCGGAGCTCCGTGGGCGATATCGTCAATATAAGAACTACGCCCCAGTACTGGACCCAGATGACTCGGCATCGGGATATTGCGTTGGAAAACTGTCATGACGTCAGTCAAAGCTGGCACGGTCTTGGGCGCGGGCTCAACAACTGACATATCCTTCGACCTACCATCCAAGCCCAGGAAGTCCAACACCTCTGGATCCACATGAGCTTCTTCTTCAGCAGATAACCGAACAAACCCCCACAAACAATTGTTGATCACACATTGGTAAATCAAAGGGGCATTCTTCAACCCGAAAGGCATGCGTATCCACTGGAAGTGACCAAAGGGACAGATGAACGCTGAAATCAACTTCGCTCTCTCTGTCATCAAGATCGCCCAGAAGCCGCTCGCCATATCCAAGGACATGAACCACATCGCTGCCTCGAAGCCGATCAACAAATCGTCGATCAAGGGTAGCGGGTAGCTAGACAGCTTGATGAAACTGTTGACCAGACGGTAATCAATACACATCCTGATGTCCACCCCATTCTTCTTGAGTACGATCACGATGGGTGACGCCCAGGGCGACTCGGAGAATTCTATCAACCCAGTTTCAAGAAGTTTCTTCAGTAGGTCATAGACTTTGACCAACAGGTGCGGTGCCACTTGCCTCGCACGCTGTGCAACGGGCTTGGCGTCGCCGACATCCAAGTCGCAGACAACTCCACGGGCAGGTGCTGGAGCGGCGTTACCATCGCCCAAGAAAATGGATTTATGCCGCCGAAGGATCTTCTTCAACTGCTCATCCATCTCGGGTGTAGTCGCACCAGGCACTCCGACATCCGCTTCTTCAATGTTGCATTCAGGGCTGAGGTCCCCCAACTCGGGGAGCATGGTCAGTTCATCTCGAAGCTGGGCCATCAACTCACTACCCTCACGTATGTATACGGCGGGTTCAAGGTCAAGTTCTTCAGCGGTGATTCGCATGACCTGAGCATATTCACGCTCGAGCTTTTCGACCGGTGTACCAATCATAGTCTGCATCGGAAACTCCACCTCGCCACTTGCCGGATCTACATTCGAAGGCTCATCCGAGACGTCATCCTCTTGAACTTCACACCCAACGTTTGGTGCAGAGACTTCGATCGAAGAGTTAGTCACATCAATGTCGCCCTTCAGCTCACGTTTGACAACTTCTACCCCTTCGCGACACGCCCCTTGACAAGGGTCATAACCACCCTTGGACATTAGATCCAAGGCAGAACCGTCTTCAATCAGCTCTGTACTCACTGGGACGTCCGCTTCAAACTCCGTCTGAACCGCGGCATCGACCAGTTTTCTTGGGCGGCTAGTTGAGGAACTTTCGTCGACTGATTTGGTCGCGCATTCGTCCAGCGTAGTTCGAAGACGGGCTAGCCGAACCTCGGCAGAGACTTCGGTAGGCCGCTGAACAATCTTGGTTGGCCACTTGTACGTCGGGCGATCAACACAAGGATATTCAAACTCCACCGGTTCCCGCTCAGCGAGCGCCTTCAACCTCCGCTGTCGAAAGCGGTTGTCCTTCGAGACTGTGCTCTCATAGATGAGGTGTTGCCACTGAGCATACCTTCTACTGCTTGACCGCACGAATCGTCCTGTCGGGTACTCGCCGAATTCTACAACTCGCGCCAGAGGCGTCCCGGTTCGATCCACAAATCCCGGTCGGAGACGTTCACCACCTTGACACCGACTGCCCAGGAGCGCGCCGCGTAGATAATTTTCGTCACCCAGCGGTCTCCTCGGCCAGCCCACACAACGTCACGCTGTGGGTTCGACATACCATAATCCACTCGCACGACAGCGTTCTCTCCTGGGCGGAGATAGAGCATTCTCCGAGGGACCACCGGGAAATTTGCCTTGGGCGGCCGCTCAGCAGCTCCAAGCATGAGCACCGTTTCTTCATCTGGCAGTTGAACTAGGCCTTCACGGATACACAGCCGAACGCCAGCTGCGTGCATGAAATCCATTCCAAGAAGTACATCCACCCCTCGCCGATATTGGAGATAAGTAGATCCAAGACATACACAACTCTTGATCCAAGAGTGACTTTGACTTGGGCGCACGCTGTAACGTAGGTGGGGACCCCACCCAGACCTGACACTTTCATCGTGTCGCGCGACTTGAGCCTGAGTCCGAGCTTACGCGCAAAGTCGTAACTCAGTATACTCACAGTTGCGCCGGAATCCAAGAGTATTGGAATCCGGAAGTTGTTCACAGCGCCATGCACCAGGGCAACGTCCTTCGATGACTTGTCATCATGATCCGACCACCAACCATAGCGCTCTCCTGGACACAGTTGGAATTCTACTGGTCCATCTTGCTCTTGTTCTCTTGAATGTACGTTTCTATCAACGTAGTCTTCTCTTGAACTTAGATTTCTTGAGCGCAGATTTGGGTCAGTTGTTGGATCTTGAATCGTAGTCATGCATTGTTGGTTATCTTGGTTTCTCTTCCTCCTCAGCTCAGGGCCTACGTACACTAAGACACACAATTCCTGGGGTTTCTTGAGCCCGACGCGTTCTGGATCCCCATCCAGCGGGCTTAGTGGTTTAACGTTTCTTCCCCAGGATTGTTCGAACTTACATCCAAGAAATACTTCTGGATATGTTCGGGCAAGTCCTTTAGTGCACCTCGGCGAGCGAGTTCTTTCATTTCTTGGACAAACTTCAGTTCCGCACACTGACCGTCGCGATGGTACTTTCCACACAGAGAGCACTTGCGCTTGTAACAGCGCCATGTCGGATGACCTCGATCTCCACACTGGTCGCAGATCTCCTCCTTCCAGCAAGAGTCGGGGTGTGCCCCCAATTCATACACTTCTCGCAGAACTCATTGCGGTGAGGGTTCTCACGCCGCTGTGGTTGGGGTGCTGGGCGCACATTGTTGAACTGTGCTGAAGGACGGAGTCCCATGCCTTCAGCACGGTACGCTTGCTGCACGGGCTCAGGCTCTTCAGTGTACGTTCCTTGAGCAGCGGATCCTTGGGCGGAGTTTTCTTCAGAGGGGCCGAAACCTCCCCTTCGAACTCACCTCCTTGAAAAGTGACGTGCCTCTCGGCCTCGATCTCCGCCCTAGAGTCAGCTCCTTGGGATACATACGCGCGTCTTGGATGACTAGTCTTGTACCTGTCGCGAGAGTAGTTGTTGTCCGCGCGGAAATCGCGAGGCCTCGACGGAGTGTCGTGGTCATCAACCCTCCACACGTCTTCATCTCTGTCCAAGGCACGCTCCAAGTGCTTCATGCTCTTAAAACTCGAGCCCTGCAAGGCCACCTTGAGCGTTGAATCCTTCAACTTCGTGATGAAGCGACGGATATGTCTCTCTCGACTGGTCGCCCTAGACAAATAACGAACTCCAGCTCTGGTAGCAGCTGCGTTCAAGCGGTAGTAAAACTCGCGTGCGGTTTCCGACTTGTTCATCTGCATGAGGTAGTACTGTTCTCGGTACCGCTTCTTGGACTTACACCACATCTTTCGAAATAGCTTCGAAAAGCTTCCAGTCCTTCCGCGCAGATTTCGGTAACTGCGTCAGCCAGTTCCGCAGCGCAGGAGACAGTCGACTCTTGAGCTGGCGCATCTTCATGTGGTTAGACCATTGGCCTTGGGCGGCAACGTCCAAGAAACGTTCCCACCAGCCAGCTCGGGTAGACAAAGCCTCCTTCTCGTCAAAGCGTTCAATCGCGTCGAAGCCGATGTAGGGCCTGTAGGTCCACACTGTCGTAGTTCCTCCGCTGCTTGAAGTTGATGTCGAAGGCGCCATATTCTCCTCGCCTAGACTGTCACTGTCCGAATCGTCACCGGAGCTTGTGTCGCCCCCGTCACTGTCGTCATCCTCACTGGAACTGCTGCTGCTTGAACTGCCATCCGAAGGTGGAGAGTCCGGACGCCCCTTGCTTTTCTTCGACGGAGTTTTCTTGGGCGCCGGCCACTTTGATTCCTCCTTGGGCGGCGTTTTCTTCGGCGCAGGTCTCTGTTGGGATGATGCCCCTTGGGCGGCAGTACTAGGTTCAGTCTTCAACGTCGGTTCGAGCTTCACCGTGGCTGGCACCTTCAAGGTACTTGTCGCACTGACAGCTGGCGCGGATTGGGCGGGCGGTAAAGACGCCCCCTGATTACGCCACTTGAAGTTGCTGAATGAGGGTTAGTCACACGCTCTTTCTTCACCTCGGTTGCCGAATGAGGGTGAGGGGCGCACGTGCCTGTTGGACTTGGAACAACGTCGCCCGAAGATCCCGGATCTGGCCAGCCTGGAACTTCTGCAAGTTAGACGCCGTCTCGCGCTCTTCCGCGCGCTCGCGCTTGACGGCATTGACCTCCTGGTGGAGGGCTGCCACCTGCACGGTCACTTGATCGGAGAGCTGCTGCGCCATCACCTGCGTGGCCTGTTCAAGCCAGATTGCGCGCTCCGCCTCGACTTCGGCGTCTCGCGCTCGCTCCCGCTCGGCCCACATGGCCTCACGCTCTTGGGCGAGGTTTGCCCAGTCGACTTCAGCGGCCTCCCTCTCCTTGCGAAGAAGTCCTTCGATGTCAAGTTGAGGGGCCGGCTTGACTTCCCGGGCTTTCGCCCTAGCAGCGCGTTCTTCGACGACGCGGGCACGGGATTCGGCGTCTCGGCGAGCTAAATTGGTTTTGGTCAGCGCGTTCATCATAACTTGTAATTGCTGTTGCATCTCATAGCGCTGTTCCTTCACCGTATTTTGAAGCTCTGCCGCAGGCGCTCACTTTCCTTCGACTGCCTTTCAAGGTGCTCAGCAGTCTCACGGCGCATTTTCGCCATGGCCTCCTGTTCTTGGTGCAGGATATTCACCGCGACTTGCGATGCCCTCGACGTGGTCGACCGCACTGAGCGATGAGAGCGTTCCGGAACGCGTAGACTCCGGCCTGTGTGGATACTCATCCTTCGACTCAACATCCAAGGCGGGAGTCCTTCAGCGTGGTTCGGACCAACCTCTCGCAGAGGTCGGCCTTGGCTGCTGGGTGGGCTTCTCGCATCGGACGTCCTAGAGCGGGGTCTTCTACGATCGTAGGTTGTGGAGGGTAATCCGTACGCGTGAAAGTGCCGCCGTAGGCACCGCCACCAAATCCACTACCTCCTGCAGTACGTGCGGTGAAGACCATCGCCCCTGGGCTTGGGCGGGGCATGTGCGCCGAAGAGCCTTGTCCCGCTTCCGGCATGGACGAGGAGGACGAGCTATTGCGCGACGTGTTGACACTCGGCCACGACTCGTCAGACGCATGAGGTCCAACAGAACTTGGAACTTCTGCCGTCGGACGCTGGCCAGGGCCATCTTGGATGGTCATTCGAAGAACTCCGGCGGCCAAGCTCGACGCTTGGGTGGACGCCCTCGCGACAGCTCCGACCTAGATGGTGGCGTCGCAAGGGATTGCTCTTCGGCAGAGTTCTCCGCTATAGAATCATGCGGGCTCCGACGAGTCGTCAGTCCGGACATCATGAAGTGCCAAGCGAACTCCTGACCGAGCAAGTCTACTTCATCTGGCGCCATTGTCATCTCTACGTCCAAGGAACCGAGTCCTTGGGCGGAGCTTTCTTCAGCGGCCACTTCTGCGACTTGCCCCTCCGCCATAAACACGTTGTCTGCGTCCAAAGGCGCGGGTCCGGGCAGAGTCTTGACTTCATGACACTCCACTCCAGCACTTAGCTGGCGCCACTCAATGAGTTCCGCGGCAAGGTAAGCCTGGACTTCATTCACCACCGAACGAACCCAATCCAAGGGCACCCGCGAAGCGTTCTTCCGATACCATTCAGGAACCAGGTTCTCAAACCTGAAACCCGCCTCGAAGAGAAGTGTCTGCACGAATGCAGCGCACTCCCTAGACGAGAAGCGTTCGGCCGGGACTTGTATGGCGGAGACGTCTTGGGCGAGACTCATATGCCAACGCTCAGGACGCAAGTCCCCCAACCAAGTCGCACCAGGATCCCCAGTCCGTAGCCTTTCAGTGAAGAAGTGCGAAGTCAACACGACACATTCGACCCACTTAGTCGCATCAGCTCTTGGGCTCGGCCATGAGTACTTGAGGACAGGAGGGACTACTGGCCCCGAAGGGGTTCTTTCCCACCTGCGCACTTGGTCCGCCACGTATGCTCGCGCATCCGCAGCAAACTTTTCTTCATCCTCAGTTCCAACAGAAGTTGTTAGGCGGAGATCCTGAGGACTCGCCTTTTCTTCCGCGGCACTTCCAAGAGGAACGAGGGCCTTTTCTTCGACTGACTCTTTAGACTCCATGTCAGCGTCCGTATCTTCATCCAAGGGCAGAGACTCCATTGCATCTTCAGCTGACCCGACGCTTTGCTCCTTAGATCGCTCATCTCGGACAGCAAGTGTCGTCACCGGCAACTCTGCCCCGACTTCCGGCGACGGAAAATTTACAGTTCTCGACGCTGCCGGGGCTCAACCATATCGGCGCCTCCTGATGACGCCTGGGCGGCACGCTCAAGACTTGCGTCTTGAACTTGCCTGTCTTGGACGTTAGTTTCTTGACCCTGGGGTCCGACTCGCCGCTTGGGCTGTCTTCAGCGTCAGTCTTAGACGGTATTTCGTCCTCGACGTCAGGTTCAACAGCCGGTTGTTCTGAGCCGGCGCAGATTCCACGTCCAAGGAATCTGCGTCCAAGGCAGACGCTCGCTCCGCGTCTCTGGCGGCCTTCTTGCGCTGGCGATTTTCCTCGCCAACGTGTCGAGGTCCTTAACCTCGTCTGCCGGAAATCCTTGCGCTCGTCGAGAGTGACGGGTCGCCTCACCGCGACCACCATCACCACGATCCTGAGCGGTCTTCGATCCACCTCTTCCCTCCGCCATTGGCAGTGTTCAGAGAGTCACGAACGTTGACGCACTGTAATCCAATCAGTGACCGGTGAAATCCTTGGACGGCAAGTCGAAGAGCACGGGCTCTGGCTGAGACGAAGTCGAAGCCGGGGCAAGTGAGCTTGGTCTTGGGCGTCCAGTCCTGGTAAGATGCTGAGATCCGGGCACGCGCACCAGCTGTGGCGGAACTCTGGTGATGTTTTCCGTCCTGGGGTGGTTGTTGCACAGCGCGGGCTGTGGCAACGTGGCCAGGATCTTGGTGAACCGAGATCAGTTGTGAACTCCTTCAGCGGCGGTTCTTGGAACTGCCGTCGAGGGATTGGCGTGTGCACCTCGTGAATCCCTATAGGTTCGACCCTTGGATTCCGCGTTTAATCTACCGGATGGCCTTTCACAGTCAAAGACACAAAAGAGTGTTAGATGGATTAGTTTGCCCACAATTCGTTCCCCTGCAGCCCACTTTCCTTGGGCGGCAGTTGAAGAGACGGGGTTCTTGGACTGCAAGTTCAAGAAGAACTAGCAACCACAGATAATCAATATACAGAGAGATCCTTATGCAAATATACAGCCGACACTTATTCTTATAGACCCTTGGTCGGGGGTCTCACACCAGGTTCAATCCAACGCCCAAGACACCTGGAAAGTCTTGGACTTGGTTCAGCGAACGCGCACCACCTTCAATCGAAGGAACACACAGATCAGTCAATACAAATCCCAATACAGAGCGTTGTAAGACGCAGTCTCAAAGCAAACTCAAGCGGCGACTGCTATCCAGCCGCTTGAGCGTAGTTTTAATATGAAATGGGTTGGCCTGCAAGACAGACGCCCAACTAGTAAACGAAATGGTCGGGGCGCCTAGACTCCCTCCCAATTGGACTTAACAAACAGGTGGGGAGCAGCAGGTCACCTAGCACTAACACGCAAAGAGCACCGACTGGCGCTTGTGCAGTACAGGGCAAAAAGAACTCTCTGATTGATATCTCTTATAGCTAGTAGATCTGCAGCTCTTCCGCAGATCTTGGGTGCAGTCATTAGGATACGAATTAGTCTTGATCTTAGTATGCTTGACTTGATGACGGCCACTTATCGTGGGTTCGTCGCTCTTCAAATCATCTGTGGCGTAAACATTCTGGGTACAAACCACTGGGTCCATGGTGAATGCGAATTCTCGCTAAGTGCCAGAATCCACGTCCAAGAGAGAATCTCCATCGAAGAAATCTCCATCCAAGAGAATCTCCATTGAAGAAATGGCCGCCCAAGAAATATACCCTTGGAATGTTCATCCAAGAACTTCTTGGGTCTTGGGCGGCAGCCGTACTTCTTGGGTCACTTGGGCAGCTTGGGGATTTACAGGTCCTTGCCTCACACATCGTGAGGTTAGCCAAGGCGAGACGGGTTACACACAGGAATACCTTTCACTGTGGCAATTTATACCTTGGTTCTTGGCGACCCGTTTAAGGACGAGGGGTGACTAGGACGTAACGTGCACTCACGCTCAAAGCAATGTGCCCTTGGGCGTACATTCCAAGAGCGGAGATCCCTTCAACGTGCATTTCAAGGACACGCCATTTCTTGGGCGTGCCTTTCAAGAACACATTTTCTTGGGCGCACTTCCTGGTCTTGAGGGCCCATCCTTGGTAAGACAGCACACCCCGCCTTCTCCCAAGCGACACGTTTTATCGCACATCTCTTCATCTCTTGAACGTAATATCCAACACTAGCTCCATAATAAACTCCATATGTAAACTCTTCACAGCGCGATCCATAGAAAAACACAATTCACATCGTCACACCAGCACGAATCAGTCTTGCTCTCGGTCTACAAGTATGGCAACGAGATATCGACCATTGGTCAGCTTACGGACTTTGAAGACCAGTGCATTGGTCCGGCAGCAACCGATCGTGGAGGTGCAGCGACAGAAGAGCTTCACCAACTCATGATCAGTTCACTGAAGGAGAAATGGGGCGCTACGTTCACTGCACAAGATATGTCATGGCGTCTGTGGGCTTCACACATTTTCAAGAAGCCAAGACCTCAGCACGAGCGAGAAATCATCAAGGGTCCGCCACCTAACCTGGTGAATCAGTTTAGACCTGCGCCAAACGCAAGCGGCCAACGCGTACAGCGTGTGCAGCGCAGCGTGAAGATAGCAAAGAAGGTTGTACAAGGCATGCAGGAAAGATCAAGCACTTCGAACAAACGGTCCAAGTGCTGCATACTGCCATCGAGTCCATGAACCAAATGCTAGTGAATCATTTGGATGTGATCGAGGCAATGGGTGAGGATGTGGTGATTGAACCGGATAGCACCGAGGTCACGTCCGCGTTGGCCGCCATCCCGAATCAAGAGGACATCGATCATGCCTAAGACAACAGGTTCTTGATCAGCGATAAGGTCAAAATTTAAGCTTACACTAATTCATTCTTCATCACTCGAAGACTCGTCGTCGTCATTAGGATCTCCTCGCTCCGAAAACTCCAGCAACTCGTTCGAAACGAATTGCTCAGCTCGCGATGTGTTGACGTACTCATCCCCCAGAGCTGACATAGGATTAAACTCTCCCGTTACACTCCACCCACAGTGCTCAAAAATATTAGTCATGTCGAAATCTTGAAATGCTGGAGCACATTTGCAATGAGTACGGCTTGATTTTGCTTGGAGCCCTCGACATACTGCCGCTTGAAAGCTTTCTTGATCAAGCCGAACAGGTACTCGATGGGATTGTAGAATGGGCAGTATGCAGGAAGAAATATAGGAATGATCCCCAGCGACCGCAGGTAGTAGACGATGTCAGGGTGGCAATGGATCTTAGCACCGTCCAGAATCCACACGGAGCCTCTTCCTGGGTACTGGTGCACAGTTTTCCCCGAATGAGCATGTTCACGGCAGCACGCAACAAACTTGGAGCGGTCAAACGTCCCATCCGTGTGGAATGTTTCCACGAGGCCATCCACAGAGATGAAACAAAGCAACGACACCCGCGCTTTCCGATTGAACTCGCCACGAAACGCAAGCTTCTTTCCTTTCAAGCAGTAACCACGCGAACGCAGCATGCCTCTGTTGTCGAAGCTGACTTCATCGAGGAACTGGATGTTCATTTGACACCACTTGATCGAGTGCAGCTCCAGCGTAAAGCGTACAATATCGTTGGTCTTGATGTTCATTGCCCGTCGTTCAAGAACCTTCCATGTGAGTCCATGCTGCCGCAGTACCCTCCACACCGTTGAGACCGAAATGAAGCGAGTGAACTTTTGCTCAAATGCAGCCTTCGCTTCATCAAGAAAAGCGACCGGGTGCCTCGTGTAGAAGTCGAGAAGCCACTCTCGCTGTTCTGCCGTGAATTGACTGTTCCCCTTTGTAGAGCGTCGCTGGTAGTCGTTGTCGGTCTCGAAGCGTTGGATCCAGTTCGAAATGGTGTTGATGTGCTTGTTGTAGATTCTCGCCAGCCTCGCTTTCGACAAGCCCAGGTAGAAATAGCCATAGAGAGCGTGCATGATGGTGTTTGTCGACGCGTGGCGCCCATTGACCGCCTGCTGAATGCTTGCCATCGGCGCCGATTGCCTTGAGTTGCCTGCGTGTGCGAGAAGCTCGAATGGTGACTTTTGAGTGGCTGAATATCGCACGAATCGATTCGATTCAGCCCATTCTCACAAATTCGAATGAAACTAACAATACTAACCACGATACGGCGCTAATTTTTTTTTAAATTGCGTTGCGGGTTACCAGTTTACTGGTACCCATACCGGTCCAACTTGACCCCGCGTGATTACGGTACGTTGTTTACGCTACTACTGAGTAGACACGAATGATGATTGGATGAGTGGGCGTTCACCTTTGTACCCGCCAAATTAACATTTCAATGAACTCTCACTTCCTCATTTCATTCCTTCCCGTCAAGAGACTTCAATTCCTCACGGCCGAGCCCACTCCACCCCTTTTAGTTTATGAGCCCAAGTACGATGTCCTTCGCGCCCGACGTCTCGTCCAAAGTCCTCATCAACAAGTTCGACGACGACAACTACGCGACGTGGAGCAGCTACATGCGTGGCGTTTACCTGACCAAGTCGGTGTGGGGTGCTGTCAAGCGGGAGACGACGCCGACATTTACGAATTCTCGTGCGTCGGATGAGTACAGCCGTACGTCAAACGTCGCGCTGGGCCTGATGCTCCTACACAGGGGTCTGACTATCATCACGTGATCACGGAGTGTGAACACGCCTGGCTTGCGTGCGCCAAGCTCAAGGCACTGTACGGCGGAACGCAGAAGGTCGGTCGCATCTACCTCAAGCGTCAGCTGCTCAGCATGGAGATGACGGAAGGCGACAATGCGCTGCATCACTGCAACGAGGTCCTCAACGTCAGCGCCAAGCTCAACAGTATCGGCGCCAAGATGGAGGACGAAGACGTGGCGATCTGCTTGCTGCGCAGTTTACCCAAGAGCTACGAGAACGTCGTGCTGAACTTGGAGATGAGCGCCGCTGAGCTGAAGACGCAAGACGTTATCAAGGTGCTCACGAACGAGCACATCAAGCGACAGAGTGAGAAATCGACACCGGTGAAGACTGAGGACGCTGCAAATGCGTTCAGTGTCGAGCGTGAGACTCGCCGTTGTTCCTACTGCGGAAAACTGGGGCACCTCGTGGACAAGTGCTGGACCAAGCAGAAGGACGAAAATCGTGGAGCACGACGTGGCCGGTCTGGTCGCGGTGCGAACAATATCCAGTGGCGCAACGAAGATGACGGTGACTTCATCGCGTTTGCGGTCTCTGTGGCGTGTGGAGTTTCGACGGGCAAGAAGTTCCAAGATACGTGGGCAATTGACAGTCGTGCCACACACCACATCTGCAACGACAAGTCCAAGTTTGCCGACATCAAGCTGTGCGACAAGGGCGAGCTCACGGTTGCCAACGGGGACTCTGCCAGAATTTTGGGAGTCGGAGCGGTTGTTCAGCGAGTGGTTTTGCCCAACGGTGACGAGCGCGAGATCAAGGTCGAAGACGCGTTGTACGTGCCGGGCATGAACAAAAACTTGCTGTCGGTCCCGCAGATCAACAAAGTGGTCTGTTTAAGGTGGTGTTTGATGGTGCTGAAATGCACATCGCTCTGAAAAAGTCGAAGAAAATCGTTGCTTCGGCGGACCTGGTCGATGGACTCTACTGGCTTCGTGTCCCGCGCGCTTCAGTAAATTCGGTCTCAGTTTCAGTGGACGCTGTGGATCTGCACTCACGGATGGGTCACGCTTCGAACGATGTGCTGCGTAAAATGGTCTCAAGTGGCATGATCAAGGGCGCCAAACTGCCAGCAACATCGGAAAAGTCGAGTGTTTGCCGTGGGTGCCAGCAAGGAAAATCGGTCCAAAAACCTTTTCCGACCAACCACGAAAACGCTAAGTACAAGCCGTTCGAGCTGCTTCACTTCAATATTTGCGGGCCGAGGGAGGGACATTCTCTCGGTGGCAGCAGATATTTGCTGCTCATTGTCGACGAAGCCAGTGGGTGCATGACGGGATTTTGCCTGCGTGCGAAGTCGGAAAGTGAAGGCTGCCTGAAGAAATTTATTTCGAAGGTGGAGTCGCAATTCGGCGCGCGGGTGAAGTTTGCGCGTCATGATGGTGCCAAGGAATTTGCTACCAACTCGCTCAAGTCTTTCTACGACGGCCGTGGCATTGAACAACAAGTCACGGTTCCGTACGCGCACCAGACCAACAGCACGGCTGAACGTGCCAACCGCACCATTGTGACAATTGGCCGCAGCATGTTGCATCATGCTGGACTTGACAAGATTTTGGGCGGAGGCGGTGATGACTGCAATCTACATTAAGAATCGACTGCCGTCACCGAAGGTCGCCGGGAAAACTCCTTTCGAGATCGTGTATAGTTCCAAGCCCAACGTGAAGCACATGCGCGTTTTTGGCTGCTCGGTGTTCGTGTTGACCCCCAAGGAAAAGCGCCTTAAATGGGACTCAAAAGTTCGTGACGGTATTTTCATGGGCTATGAGGAGCGTTCCAAGGCATACCGAATTGATGACATCGAGGCGGGGCAGGTGGTGGTTTCTCGCGATGTCACTTTCGAAGAGTCGAGATTTGGTGCTATTGAAGAGCGCGAGGACGACAAAGATGACAAAGTCGAAGATGCCATCGAGTACCTCAACGACATTGATCTTGATTCTGGTGACTCTGGTGCCACCGATTTCAAACAAGCGGGAAAATGTAAAACCCGCTCTGGCCCCGAAGTCCGTGAAAATATTCGCCGACCTCGTCGTGGTGCTGGCTTGGAGGAAGCAAGTGCTCCGGATGATAGTGAAGAAAATTCAGGATATCACCACTCGACTCTTCACGAAGAAAATTCGGCCTCCAATGACGAAGAAAATTCTTCAGCTTCGACAATGTTTTGGCATGCGAGTGCGAGTGCTGTCGAGGCGAAGGACAACGCCGAACCTGAGACTTTTCAAGATGCGGTCAGCGGTTCGGACCAAGTACACTGGCGCAAGGCTATTCGTGCAGAACTTCGGTCGATGCGACTTCGTGGAGTTTTTCGTGCGGCAAAATTGCCAAACGGTCAACGCGCTGTCGGCACCAAGTGGGTCTTCAAAATCAAGCGCAACCCGGATGGATCCATCGCTAAATACAAGGCTCGACTCGTTGCCAAGGGTTTTGTGCAGAAATACGGTATTGATTATACCGAGACGTTCTCGCCGGTCGTGAAGTATGTCACACTTCGCATGATTATTGCTCTCGCCAAGTATTTCGGATGGCCCATCGACCAACTCGATGTGGTTACGGCCTTCTTGTACGGCTTGATGAAGGAGAAAGTGTTCTGCACAGTACCGGAAGGCGTGGAGTTGGACGATGACTTCGACTGCATCGAGTTGCTCAAGGCAATTTACGGTCTCAAACAGGCTTCACGAGTTTGGAACGAAACTTTTGACGAATACGTTCGCTCCATCGGTTTTCGCTCTTCGGCGGATGATCCATGTCTCTACATCAAAGTTATCGACAGCAAGTGCGTGCTGCTGTTAGTGTATGTGGACGACGTCTTGGTGACAGGAAGCTGTGCCGACCTAATTGCTGAAGTCAAGCGCCAACTCAAGACACGTTTTGAGATGACCGATAGTGGCAAGTGCAAGTTTATTCTCGGCATCGAAGTGGTCGACAGTGCTGATGGCAGTGTGACTTTGTGCCAGCCTCGCTACATCCGCGACATTTTGGAGCGCTTTGGCATGGACAAATGCAAACTTGCTTCGAGCCCGGTGGACATTAGCACCAAGCTTGTTCCGAGCGACGCACTGACGAAGTTGGACGCACCTTTTCGCGAGGCCGTTGGCGCACTCATGCACTTGATGACTTCGACTCGCCTGGACATTGCTTTTGCTGTGGGGTACGTTTTGCGATTTATGGAGACCCCCAAGTCGAACACTGGATTGCAGTGAAACGAATTTTTCGCTATCTTCAAGGCACTAAGGCGCACGGAATTCGCTTTTCGCCGAGCAAAAACGCTGAGTTTTTGGCTACTCGGATGCTGACTGGGCCGGCGATGTGAGCGATCGCAAGTCGACTTCCGGCTACCTTTTCCAACTTGTTGGCGGCCCGTATCGTGGGGCTCCAAGAAACAATCAAGTGTGTCGTTATCTACGAGCGAAGCCGAATACATCGCGCTGAGTCTGGCGATCCAAGAAGGCAAATGGGTGCACCGACTTTTGTGTGAGATTTTGGCGGCTGCGGGATTAGCGACTCCGGACTTGACAATTTTCGAAGACAACCAGTCGTGCATCAAGATGACCAAGAACCCTATGAACCACGGCCGCGCCAAGCACATTGACATCAAGTACCACCACATCCGTGACGAAGTCAAGCGCGGTGAAGTGACTGTGGAGTACTGCGAGACTGCGATCATGCTGGCGGACATCTTGACCAAGGCGCTCCCCGGACCTCGCCACAACGAACTCATGACGGCACTTGGCATTCACACGTGTTCGCGTTGAGGGGGCGTGTTGTGGGTTACCGGTTTACTGGTACCCATACCGATCCAACTTGACCACGCGTGATTACGGTACGCTGTTTACGCTACCACTGATTAGACGCGCAGAATGATTGGATGAGTGGGCGTGCACCTTTGTGTCTGCCAAGTTAACATCTCAAATAAACTCTCACTTCCTCATTTCATTCCTTCCCCTCAAGTGACTTCAATTCCTCACGACTAAGCCCGCTCGACCCCTTTTAAATTGCAGCAGAAGCTGCTCGGGGAAACTTTGTAGTAGGGTTTTCTGTAAATTTGCTTGGCTATTTTTGAGTTGAGTAACCATCGAATAGTAGTTTGATGCAAAATGTGCTGTATGGCCTCTGAGATGCGTTTTGACAAATACTTCTTCACACTGGCAACTTAAAAATTTGGCCTGCCGTGCGTTTGGTGCATTTAGCGTTACTTCCGGCCTTTTTAGTGATTCGTTAGAAGAAAAAGAAGTGTAAATACTTCGTATAGCGTGTTCACGTTCTTGTGCTCGTGCGATCCATCTGTTGCTTTTTTCATCTCAGAGCCGTTGTTAACAGAGTAGAATTCGTTGAGCGCTTCTACCGGCCGCCGCCGTGCTAGAGACATGCGATTCTACTATTCTACCCGCGATGAGAACGAACGAGGCATATTCTACCTCAGCTAAAATGCACTTGGCTACCAATAAATCATTGGCTAAAACGGGTAAAGCACGATGGCCGCAAACGTTTCTCCTCGCTGATGCTGCGATGACTGTTAGCGATGACAGTCTGCAGGGGTTCTTCTCCGACGACAGCGATTTGTACTCTAGTGTTGACAGTCTACAAGAGTTCTTTTCCGACAACAGCGATGAGGACAGCAGTCTAGAGGACGAGGAAATGGGTGTGCTATTATTCGCGGTGGCGTCGGCAGAACTAAATATGCGGGAAGAATGTTTTTCCAGGCAGCGCGTTATATGGAGTGAGCACTTGGAACGGAAGCGACGCAGCAAGTCCTTTAATCGAACTTACCGCATGGACGAACCACATTTCGACCGTCTTGTTGCCTTATCGAAACCTCGCATTCAAGTTGACGGTATGATGTCCACGCGAAGAACGGGCGTTGCCCCTATTTCGGAGGAAGTGGTGCTGCATCGTACGCTTCGCTATCTAGCTGGAGGGTCATATTTGGACATTTGTGATGTCGCCAACGTTAGCACGCCTTCATTTTATCGCTGCTTGCACAAAGGTATTTCTGCGATATTATGGTGCTCTGAGCTGGAGATTAAATTGCCTTCCACGAGGATGGAAATTGAGCGTGTGGCCGCAGCATTTAAAAAGACAGTAGAGATGGCGTTCTGGATGGATGCGTTGGTTGTGTGGATGGAATGCTAGCAAAGATTATAACGCCATCGATAAAGGAGACTGACAATGCTCGCTCTTACTTTTCAGGACACTATTATCACATGGGCTTGAATATCCAAGCAGCATACGATTCTCACTGCCGTTTCATATATTTTGCTGTCGCCGCACCCGGAAGTTCAAATGATGTGTGGGCGTTTAAACGAACTAAGCTATCGACATTTGGTGACAACCTCGGTAACAACCGATACTTGATTGGCGACGGAGCATACGTGCCTTCCGAACAGATGTTGACGCCGTTTGGTGGGTCCAACAAGTTATATTCCCCTCGCGATACGTACGACTTCTATCTTAGCAAGCTGCGCATCAAGATTGAGTAAGCGTTTGGAAGACTGTCAAACAAATGGAGATGCCTGAAAGCGCCACTACAACTAAGCTTAAACGACACTCTAGTCACGCCTTGATGGCTATGGCGCGACTGCACAACTACTGTGTCATGAGTTCGTAGTAGAAGAAACCCGCGAGGCGGTGATTTTGGATAGGGGATCCGATTCGAGAACACAACGCCGTATGCACTATTTGCCAAGCGATCTTATACTGGATGCAGCGCTAAGCACGCCCGGTGTATCCGATCTACGCGACCGAATCGTACTCTTCATTCAAAATGCAGTTTTAGCAAGGCCTCATAGGAATCTCGTCCGCCACGCCCATCGTCCATAACTGACAAGTTGCAGCAGCCACGCTCGGTTTTGCTCAAGCGGCAGCGCGCTGTACGGCGTCGTCACAAAGAATGACACGCGAGTCATCCTAGAGCTCTTGTTTTCGGACGCTTCTACTACGAAGCCGCACTTGACCAGTGGTTGACGCTGCATGTTGGTCTGTGAGAAAACGGGTCCGCATCTGAGTAGATCTAGCGACTTCCACACAAACACACCGTAGCTAGCGCCTCCACCCAGAGGGTGTTGCCTACATTGCCATTGCTGAAGCTCTGATTGAACCTCATGCAGAAGAACAATCCCAATGGGGCCTGCGGGTGCTCATCGTACAGCACAAGCCACTGCACCATCAACGACGCCTTGGTGGGTTTTGCTCGCTTCGGGGTCTGCGGGGCGCCCGGTGTGTTGGGCTTCTCCACGTTCGTGCCCGTGTAGTGCATCGCCTGTCCGGCAGCGTACTGCGCGCCAAACAGGTCCTGCATGAAGGCGTCGACTTCCATATCGATGCGGCCCCATCAGTGCCATCACCTCGTTGCAGGACGTCCTCTGTAGCAGCACGACGCCCCTCATGACCAACAGATCGTCCTGCTCGTCGTGCGTCTCATACACTGCAAAGTTCTCCTTCTGCTACCGCCGCACGGCCCCCGAGGAGGCCGAGCCGAACACACCTTGGTCGTCGTCCATGACCCAGCGGATGAGCTAGTTGGCGCGCTGCTCGCCGAGCGCCCCCTTCCTCCCCCGCGTCTGCTCGCGGTCCTTCGTCATGGTGCGCAGCACCTCGTACTGTCGCACCACTTGCTCCGCAAAAGCTTCGGAGCCGCTGTATCTGCAAGATCCTGGCGCCTTGGCGTACTTGTTTCCCGTGGAGAGGTTGATCCTACGGGAAATGGAGCACTGAGAGAGAGAGAAGAGATCGGCGCCGGGCGGCGAGAGAACTGGACAGGGTATGGTGGCAGCGTCGCTGGACAAAGTCCATTAAACGATCTGCCGACCCAGCGCGCGCTTTTGAAGTACGGATATCAGCACCACTACGCGTGCCAAACCAAAGCGAAGGTGGCGACGCTTTCCTCGATGCTGTAACGTGTTTTTGAAACGGAACATGACAGCTACTCCATGGCGTCGTCTTCTCAAGTGTCAGTCTCGATCTCGACTAATGATGTTACACTTGTACCTAAATCATATCCGCCAGTTCGCGTCGCTTCTGTTTTAGAATGTCAATTTCCCGGTCGATGTTATCTCGAACACGGGGGTTGTTTTCACTTTCGTGAAGGCTAAACAAGGAACGAAGCCGGTCGTTCACCAATATATAGTCTTGCAAAGCAGCACTTCTGTCTTCTCGCAATGAACGGTTCTTGAGATACTGCATCTTGCGATCAGCTTTCTTTTCGTCGTTTTCTTGCTTGCGGATTGCTACAGCTTCGCGCCATGGCTGGTTACCATATTCGCGGAGCGCATCCGCAAGTTTATGTTTTCTTTTTCCGCTTGTATTGGGCAGGGTTGACTGATGAACGACATCTGTGCTTTCTGCGAATACGTCGTCCGGAAGCTCGCGATTGACGGATGAAGCCAGCCCTGGACGCTTCTGCAAGTGTATGTACACGTACAATGCATCTAGACGCCCCTGGCATAACTTGTAGAAGTCGTTTACGTTGTTCCCAGATTTCGTGAACAGTAGTTCTGCTTTTCTGTAGCAAGAATGCGCCAATCCCAAAATTTGACGGAGCTTTGCAGCGGAGTGTCGGACATAATAACAGAGGGGTTAATATTTTCGTTACCGGCCAGAGCATAATGATGACCGGCCAACGTGTCAAATTCTTCGTTGGGAGTGTCGTCCACGAAAGCTTCCTGGCATCCGCCCAATATTTTGTCTCTGGAGACACTGGAGCATCAAGATCCGAACGAGTCCGGTTGTCTCCAAGCGAGATGAAACGACTGACAAATTGCTCGGAGAACATCATGTTCATCAGGCGAAACGGGCAGTGAATCAGCTTTGTTGTTGGCTCTTGCCTCTCAGTCATCTTATCGCGGAAAATCTTTCCATACACGACGTTGTTATTTTTTTCTGGCCGACCAGCTCTTGAAGACACATTTTCGTCTTGTTCTTGTAGGCCTTGATGCCCAACTGCGTGCAAATGGCCCGCAGGTCATTGTACAGTATTTTACTTACATCTTTGCCCATGATTTTAACAGCATAAGGAATCCGTACGACTTCTCCATCGCGAGCAACATCCTTTCCGGAGCATTCAACATCTTTCATAGTGGCCCTTTCGATGGCTATGTCTAAAGACACTTTTTGCTTCCGACGTCGCTGGTGCTGCTGACGAGAAGGTGCCGCCGGGTTGCTGGTATCATCCCACTCAGCGTGCTCTTTCGATGTACCAGGAGCAGTGACCGAACGGCTTGAGGAGCTACTTGAGGAACTGCTCAAGGAACTGCTCGAGGCCGCGCGAGTGCGGCGGTTCCCTCCTTCACTCGTTGTGATATCCACAGTACCGGGAGTCGGTCGCATCGTCAAGCTTGCGGCAGGTGCAGTGCTGCCATTGGCCAGCGTAGTTTGGGCAGGGTTATGGTCCATGGCATTCTGCAACGAAGGCTGCGTCAACGGGAAGCTGGAGAAGCTGAGGCAGCCCCATGGCTCGCTGGAGATCGAGCTCCAGCCACGCGTAGCCGCTTGGTCGTGGTCGGAGTGTCGATCGGTACTAGTAGCCGTAGCCGTCACGACAGATTGGGCTGGAAAGGCACGGCCCTCCCCTCCCTTGGAGCGGTCGAAGACAGAGATGGCCAGGTTGCGAAGTCGGCACCAGGCAAGTAGGGTTTCTCTTCCTGAAGCGCTTGGTCGGTGAAGCTTTGGGTCATCTCGGTCTCGCTGGGTGTTTTTGGTAGTAATTCGTCGCGGGGCCGCCTATTCCTTCAGTTCCTTCCGCTCCCTCCTGCTCCCTCCGATGAACGCGTTCACTCGCTCTACATGACCAGAGGAGAAGAATTGTACTTGTAGCACCGTCCATGCGTGTGCGGTTACGCAATCGGATCAGACAATTGTAGAACGCATTCTACCTACTCATTCTAAGCTGTTAAGAACGGCTCTCAGTGGTAAGCGAAAATCGGCCCTTCTCCTCCTCTGTCAACCTTGGTCCTCGTTGCGTTTTTAAGTGCCCCTAAGTCTCAAAATATGCTGTCAGGAGAGCTGCTTAAATAAAGTCCTTAACAATGCCATTTTGGGCTAATAAAAAGCAGTCGTGCTCCAAATCATAGGCGGCCTAGCGATTGGGCAACATTTTCAAAGAACTTGTTAATGCGTCAATTTTAATCGTTTGACGGCAACAATTGTCATTTGCTAAAGTATTGTGGGCACGTAACTAGCGTTGGTTGAGCGTATTATGAGTGGCGTAACGCTTTACATAACAAATTATGTCGAGAGGCAGAAAAAATATAGGGTGCACATATAATTAATAGCAGCACTCAGCGCCTTCCAAAACCAGCTTCAGAAGGTTTTATCACCGATCGTTTTAACAGCTTTTAATGCGGAGGCTAGGGTTCAGCGACTACACCAAGCACAAGACTCGACAAAACTACATCTACAACTGGCATTAAAGCATTTAATCTGTCCGGGTCGTAACGTCTTCGTAATGCTACTGCTAGTATTCAGTGGGGCAGTTGTGAGAGAGACAAATCTTGCTCAAAAGCAGCGATTTTTCAAGATTCGCTGAAGGACCGCCATGGACTTGGTCGGTGCGCTGAGAATCTTCGGGGCCTCGAGGACGCACCAACGGGCATCTTCAACACTTCAGGAGCTGCGTCGCCGAGTAAATGACGAGCGAATGCGTGTTGAGCGCCAGCGTCTCCTCCGGTCTCGTCATTATCTGACCACAGACTACCTCCCTCATCCGGAGCGGTCAGACTGGATGAAGATCTGGAGAGAAGGCACCGACATAAACTTCATCAACGTGACAAGCTTGACTCGGTAAATATTCGTCTACTAGCCTAAGTTAGTGCTCATGAGGGACTTATATTATTGTGTTGTGTAGGTCAGCCTTCGAGCTTCTACTCGCCCGGTTTGCAGACTTCTATGTGATGCCAACTATCAGTCCAAAAGGGGTCGGCCACCGCGGTTGCGGTATCTGCACCAGATCGTAGGGGTTCTGCTAATGTACTATGTGGGATCGATGCACCAGGGCAGTTGTGCATGATGTTCAGAGCACTACTGGCTGTAGTAAGCCGTGTACTCAACGCTGCTGAAGTGTCGATGGCGGAGTGCTTTCCCATTTTGAACCCGCACGCCAGCGAGCCTTGGCCTTGTTACTGGCTCTGAAGCAGCCACTGTTACACTTTTATGGGGGCTTATTGATGGTAAAATTTTCTAGGTATGTTGTGCTTTACGTTCTTTTCAAGAGATGCTAAGGTGTTCTACTTGTGCTATGCTCCTACAGGTTATTCAGCCGTCCGAACCATACATACAAAACGCGTAATATAATGGCTGGCTGCACGCTGTGAACGTCACCGGGACGCTCTGTTCTTCAGCCGATGGGCTGATTGTGTGGGCCAAACACTATTGCCCTGGAAGCTGGAACGACTCGGCAATTGCGTTGATTTTCGTGAGAAGCTGGCAGATCCGGTGCTTTGTCCCGATCGTAGGTACGGCATCCTCGCCGATAGTGCGTTCCCTTATTCAGATGAGATGACGGGTAGAATTCTCACCCCGATGAAGGCTGGGGATGTCGACAGCCTTTTGCCATCTGCGTCCTGCAGCACGAGCGTTATCGACAGCTATGACAAAAGTACGACAAGCTGCCGAGTGGGGAGTTGGCTCCATCGAAAAAGTATACAAACGTCTTTTTCTTCGACTACCACCAGATAAGGATAAGCGAGCACGACGGCTCGATAATATTTTTGACTGACTACCTACAGAGTTCCCAGCTAAGGTGCCCCTACCAAAGACACCGGAGCCTCGCAAGCGTGGTGTTTTCCGTACGACGGAAGGCACGCCGTACCTTGTCGACTCGCATATGCAGACGCCCAAGCGCGACAAGTCGAGAAGCGGTCGGTACGACCACCTCTATGATGCTGCCGATGAAGCTGAAGTCGGCGATGATGACGATGGAGCCAGCCAAGCTGACTCCAGAGACGACGACAATCAGTCGGTGAGAGGCTAGATCCGTCATCTCAGCTTCGACGATGACCGAGACTCGACGCAGTACCTGGAGGTCCGCTCGCATGTCTCACTGGATAAGATCCCTGAGTTCGAGGGTAAACGATACCGTGCTGACGCCTCGCTACAGTGGCTGAAACGCTTCATCAACGAGATGAAGGGGACCCGCATGCCTCAGGACTCGTGGTGCGAGCCATTCTCGCTGAGTCTGGGTCGAGCCGCCAAGTCCTGGTACTGCCAGCTGCCTAAGAAGACGCAGAATCGCTGGAAACTACTCAGTGAGGCCTTCTTGGATTACTAATGCTTGCAGTTTGACCAGTCAGCTCGTACTCGCTATTACTCAGCGAAGTGCAAGGAGAACGAACTGGTGTGTGACTTCCTCGTCCGACTCAACGGATATGCCCGTACCGCCAAGCTCCATTACTAGAAGGGCGGCGCGGATGCCGTGGAACATATGGAACATTTTCTGCTCAACTGTGGGGACGACGAGATCATGCCCGCTCCAGCTGGACGACATCCACAAGGTAGAGAAAATCATCAGTCGAAAGATGCTCTGTGAAAAGCGCAAGAAACAACGCGATCGTGCACTGCCTAGCCGCGGTCGAGACCCTCGTCGCGGTGAGTCGAATCGGCGGAGTGAAAACAGCCGGCAAACTGACTCAACAAGACGCTCAGAGTGCCGCCGAGACGACCGCCGTGATGACAAGCGCGATTCACGCCGTGGCGACCGTCGAGGCTACCGCGACGACAGCCGAGAACGCCGAGTGTCGTTCGCCGATGTGATTGACTCAGAAGGTGAGTCTACCGGTGTTCAAGGACAGTCCAGCCAATGGTACGATTCGGCGGATGGTAACAGCGACAATGAGTCGTATGCTGAAGCTGAGTCGGACAATAGCGATGACTTCATAGACGCTAGAGCGTTTTCCGACCGTCCAGGCAAATCAGCGACCTGTGGGGACCCGTCAAACGCCCGTCAGAACTCAGCGGAACAGCCATTTCGAGGATTGGACCGCCGGGATCGCCGCGATCGTCGTAACGACTCACGGGAGCGTCGACGCTACGGTCCCTTTGCTGCTTGTGGTATGGAAGGACACTCAGCCCACTTCTGCCGTAGACGGTGCAAGTTTTGCAAGCAAGTGCACAAGGTGGGACATTGTGAACTCCTCCAGCAGTATGAAAAGCTAGCTAAGCTCGTCCGCACCTCCGTGGACAAGTCGACGGTCCCCGAAGACCTCCAAGATCTCGTTTCGCCGAGAGATTTAAACTCGGTGATGACTGGATTGGATTACACCGGGCTGCCACAGTCAGCTGAACCTGCGGTTGAAGCGAATTTTGTAGGCACAACGACCCGAGAGAAGGGTGTGAGGAACAGCGACGCTGAGTGTGAAACGAATGATTATGATGGTGATTTTCATGTTGGAGATGATGATTTTGATGACTGTGACGGTAAATGTGGCTGCGATAGCGATTGCAGCCAAGTCGCACAACCCGACGACTCAGGGAAAGGTTACCGAGTTATTAGCAGTGCGCTGAGTCGGCCTAGCCAACTCAGCAGGAGGCAGCAGACGAAGGCAATAAAATTACTGCCTGGTGAGCGCCTGGGATGATGGTAAACCAAGAAATTTGACTGCCGGGTCCGTATGCGTGCACTAGTAATGGGTGCAGTGAATGATGAACGTACAAAGGTCCTCTTGGACACTGGAGCCAACGTATCGGCAATCAGCGTGAACCTAGCGCGTCGCTTACGGCTCAAACGGCTCGCCAATACTGACCAACAGATTGATGTTCAAGATATTGGTAAAAATAAGGTCGGCTCGAGCGCTAGAGCCGTTGTGAAGGTCACGCTGGGCTGGGAAGTGGTGTATGAATTTGAATTATGGATAATGCCACACCGCGCCGGTGTAGATTTGATTCTCGGTACAGATTTTATGATTCCAGCCAGCATTCGGCAGGATCTGTGCAATTCTACGGCTAAACTACTGGACGAAGTGGTTGTACCGCTGATTAAGTCGCGTAATGACGAGGTCGGCCATAACCCGTACTGTAATCAGATCAGAAATGGTCCGCCTGTCTCCATGTGCATTCAGCCCCGATTTCATGCTGATTTTCGGCTCTAGCGTAAACAACCGAGCAAGGCGACTCACGAGCTGTGGGTCAGGCGCTCTAAGAATTGGATTCCTGCCGTGGTATACGTAAAAGATAGACCAGCACGCGTGTTAATCACTAATGTGAGCGCTAAATTGGTCTGGTGCCCAGCACACTTCTCGGTGGTACAATGTGTGCCCATAGGTGACCTACCGCCTGATAATGGGTACGTCTGGTTGGCGTCGGCCAAATACCGCGACTGGCAGGTGCTGGCATATGAAGCGTCCATGGACAAAGCTTTACTGCATTAAGAATAGCGTCTCTACGCTGAGTGGATGGCCAAACAGCCTCCAACGATCGATCGGAGCCCGTATGAAGCCCCAGAAGGCGTACTTAAGAGGGAAAACAGCGAGTATTTCGACAACCACCGCGAGCTAACTTGTGCGGAGCAGTGGGCACATCAAGAAGAGTCTAAAGGTACTAAAGCCAAGTTGGCGAGTTCTGATGAACCGTCTATGGACGCAATAGTGGCGCTAGTATCGACTCACCAGGGCGCTGACAATTACTCAGCGACTGAGTCTACCGATTCAGCGACAACACAGCTGAGTGATACTGGCAACGACTACGGCGCGAATGCACGTGTTCGGGAAGCTGAACAAACCATTGAGGAGATGCAAAAATTTCTTCGCGGAAGCTCAGGAGCTGAGTACCCAGTCGGACGGCGACATGAACTCAGCTATGGCCAAGTTGACCACCGGGTCAGCAAGGGAGGTCAGCAAATGGGGTGAAATCGATATTAGCGATGAACCGCTAGCTCTTGACCCTGAAGAAGACCTCCGGCTACGGTTCCTTGCAGCTTTAGCAGCGTGGGATGCGACCTATCTCGTTTCCGGAGCTGGCGATGAGGCCGAAGGGTCACAGGAGCTGGCGAGTCTGCAATGTCAGGTAACTCGGCTAGGGCATTTCTTCAGTCTCTAGACCCAGCTGAGATAAGTGCTGGAGTCATTGAGTCAGTCCACAAAACTCGCAATACTGTAGGAGCCAGCAACTCAGCCGGAAGGGAAATTCCGCACCCCAGACGGTTTATCGCTGGTGGTGCGAGATTCTGCCCGGCCGCCAGCCTCTTTGACTGTTTGTAGTGACTGACCACGCGTGTAGGACGCTGTATGCGAAGGTCGATCTCCAGGGCTACTTTTTCAAGCCGCCCGACTTGGCGGCCACTTCGTCGGCACCACTAAGTCCGTCGACCCGACCAAACCGGCCGCTGAGTTCGAAAATGCGGTCAGCGAGCTGTACCTCGACGACTATGCTCACGAACTCGCATTTTTGCCCGATGTTACCGACTTGGAGCCCACGGTGATCGACTATGACGGTGCTAACGTCAAGTCAGTGGCTCATACGCCCGAGCAGAAGCAACGGTTGGTGGAGATGCTACGGAAACACGAAGGGATTATGATCTCGAGTGGCAATGCACTTCCGCCACAACCGTACGGTGTTGTGTGCGATATTGACGTACAGGGGCACAAACCGATCAAGCAGAGGACCCGCCGAGTGCCGCTAAAGCACTTGAAGAAACTATACGAGCTACTCAAGGTCTGTTGAGAGCTGGGTTGATCGCTTTCTCGAGCAGCCCATGGGCGTCGCCCATAATCATTGTGCTGAAGAAAAACGGTGTGGACATACGACTCTGTATTGACTACAAGATGGTTAACGCCGTTACGGCACTTATGGAGAACGCGATGCCCCTGGTAGACGACCTACTGACTGAGCTGGAGAGCTACTTGTGGTTTTGCTTGTTGGACGCGGCCAGTGGGTTCTGGGCGGTCACGATGACTCAGCGAGCTCGTAGGCTCTCAGTTTTCGTGTGTGCGCTGGGTCACTTTGAGTGGTTACGCATGCCGTTCGGCCTAAAGAACGCCCCAATGTACCAGCGTCTCATAGACAATGCCCTCTGGGGATATGTACGCCCCAGAGGCGGCTGGGAAGCGTTTGCCGAGCGTGTATGCCAAGCCGAAGCTGCAGCAGCAGCCCAGCGACGGAGAACCTCGGCGCAGGAGGGGCAGATATCCCTATCAGCTGAGTCAGCAGCAGGTGGTGCTACGGAGTTCGAAGCCGACCACCGGGCCCTTGCTGAATCGGATCCGATGCAAGAGTTGGTCAATGGCGCCGACGGTGACATGTTCTAAAAGGAGGGCCCGATGACTCCAAGTTGACTCCCGTCTTCGAACGTAGGTCGTTCGTAGATGATATTTGCTTCGGTGGAATAACTTTCAACGACTGTTTATCCACTCTAGACCGGCTGCTGACTCGGTTTGCCGAGTGCCGAATCAGCATCAGCTCACAAAGAGTACCTACGTCCAGCAAAAGGTGGACTTTTTGTCACGTGAAGTGACACCACATGGTATCACGCCGAATGCTAAGAAGCTGACCGCTATATCTGAGTTGCCGTTCCCTAAGTCGAAGAAGGGCGTGCAAGCCTTCCTTGGGGCACTCAACTACTATAGACGTTTCATCCAGACTTGGCTGTGTATGGGGCAGTTCTCTATCAGCTGAAAGACGCTGACTTCACTCATGGGGGTAACCTCACGGCTGCCAAGTCAGCTTTTGCTGCGTTGATGCACAAGGTAGCGAACGCGCCCATTCTGCGTCACTTCGACCCAGCGAAAGAGGTGCACGTAATGCTGTTCGCTAACGATTGGGCGTTGAGCAGCACCCTAATGCAAATGCACAACGACAAACTCCATCCAGTGCGATTCTGTGGGCGAGTCCTCAAGGACAACGAACTCAACTACCACCCAGCGGAGAAGGAAGTGCTGGCGCTGTTGCAGCTATTGAAGGTGTGTCATATACTCTTAGCAGGGAGACTTTACACGTCTACACTAGATTTTCGACTTTGGAGTGGGTGTTCACGTCCAAGTCCCTGTACGGACGTGCAGTTAGCTTCGCGGTACTGCTATCACCGTACCATTTGAAGGTTAAGCGAATGCGCGAAAGCGACGTTGAGCTCACCCAACTGCTGCAAGCGTCTATTACGCCGCACATTGGACTCGACGAGTCGCTTGCGCGCATTGCACCACCAAGTAATAACTCAGCGACGGTCCGGATGGACCCAGAGTTGCTGTATGCCCACGTGCCAAGAAATTTTGACGGTTATGTAGTATTTTTGACGGTTCAGCCAAGACCGAAAAGAACGGTGGCTATGGAGGTTGCTCATGGATATTGTGGTGCCTTCCTTCGTGGAATATTGAGATCGCTGCGAGTGCGCACCTCTCGTCAACCACGGTCAACATCGCTGAGTACACTGGCATGAATAACGGTGTACTAGCGGCTCTAGACCGTGGGGTGACCGACTTAATTATAAGTTGGTGACTCTCGGTACAGCGGGGCTGCGTAGCAGTGCGCGTGCACAGAGGAAGACGTAGGACTCCCCGAGTCTGTCTCTTTAGGCGTCCCGCCTTCGGTTCTATACAAGAACCAAGTACAGTCCCGTAACTAGGACTCGCAGAGTCAGTGTCCCCTAAAACAAGGACCACACTAATTAACTGCAAAAATAGAACTGAATTGAATTGTTATATCTGACCCTGGTGTAAATGTATAGACTAAACTATGTGGCATAGTTAATCTAAGAGATATGTAAACGAGTGGAGGAAAGCCAGATGGCTACAGAGTCAAAACTCTACACACGGTTAAGAGTTTTGTGCAACCTCTAAAGTCAACGCACGGTTATGACTTTCGAGTAACCCCGTTACACCTTCCCCCTCCAAACAGTGGATACATCGGATCCACAACTGCCTTGTCAAGGTCGCGTCTCTTAGAGACTTCCGCTGGTCGCTACACCTCAACGAGACTGCCGTTGGCTCGCCGAGCCTATTCCTCGCGTGCCTCAAGTGTCGATCATTTGCAGGTCTTCCTGCCAGGCTGTCCCCAGCTCCCCAGCGCTCGTGCGCGACCACAAGCCGGCCCCAGGCCGCTCTCACGCTCCGTTGCGAAGTACTTCGCGGCGTATCGCCAAATCTACGGAGATCGCGCCATGCGCAGCCCACGGGCAGTTCCGACAGCCAGGCTGGCAGCGACGTGACCTCGTACCGAGGTGGGAACCCGCTCTCGTCGCCGACACGGCGTTCTCCGTCGCCGATACGGCGCCCTCGCTCGCCCCAAAGGATGGTGAGGTCGACCACGACGAGTCGGATGACCAAGGCGGCGGCACGCCGGCTCGTGACGAGCACGCTGATCGCCCAGGCGCCTCACCAAGGGTCGGAAGCCCAGCGCCGCGATCTCCTCCGCGTACGCCACGCTCTGCGCGTGATCTACGCACACCTCCCGGTCAGCGACCGCCGCTGCGGACGCTGTGTCCATTTCCTGAAGCCAGGCGCTGGGGGGCACGGCCCCGCCGCTACCTCTTGTGATGGAGACGACCGCTCCAGCGAGCGTGTCATCACGAATGACCTCGACGAGGCTCAGGACCGCGCCCTCGCGAATCGGGCGTCCACGCGCTCGCACCGTCCGGTGCCACAGCCATTGCTGACTCCGTCGCGACGCGACTACGGCTTCGAGCCGCGCGATGCAGGCGAGCGGGCCCGAGCTGCTGCCGCACATCCTTCGCTCGCCAGCTATATCGCGGGGCCTCCAGCCCGCACGGACGCTGAGCTGGCGGCTCGTCAGGCGCTCCACGAGCGGTCCCTGACGCCGCAGGTGACGAACGTGGCGGAGTATCGCCAACGTCTTCACGCTCAAGCGAGCGGCGGCTCGGTGCCGCAGATGCGGACGTATCCCATCACTCTCAAGCCGGGAGAGACCGTCGCCGAGTATCTCTCGGCCTTCCAGGCTTGGGCCGAATGCGGCCGGAAGCTTCAGTCGTTCGACAACCTCCATGCAAGCTTCAGTGAAGCCGACGTTCGCGTCGAACGACGTCTGTACTTTGACTTTGCTAAGTCCCGTACGAGACTTGCCCGCTCGCGCTTTGCACGTGCAGTCGGCGCGGGTGCGCCCCATTTCGCTCCTGCCTCTCAGGGAGAGGCTTCGCTGGCTGAACCAGCCCCGGACCAGAGCATGAGCTCTGCTGCTGGCCCGGACGCGCCCCGCACTAGTGGCGGGAAGCGCGGCTCGATCGACGAGTCGACCGTGACCCCCAGGGCGCCCTTGATCAGCCCGATCAAAAGCGTCCACGACGTCAGGGCAGTCTTGCCTTAGAGGCATCTCGTATTCCCACGAGTTCTGGGAGTGAGGGTAACCCCTCCACTTCACCTGATACTGGGTATGACCCTTACGTCGGCGACGTGCTAGAAGACGCTCCACGTGATAGTGGAGGCCACCGTGCTCATCGAGCAGCGCCGGAGGTGGGCGATGGTCGGATGGTCGATGACCATGGGAATCCGATTCTTGGCTCGCGCTGGGCGCATCAGTCGGAGGTGTCAGCCATGCTGCACCGTGTTCGCTCGCTGCGGGAGAGCTCGCTCGCCAGACGCGAGACGTCTGGGAGACGTTTGATCGCTACGATCAAGATCTGACGGATCTGCAGCAGCGGGTGGAGTGGTTCGAGGCCCCGCAATCGATCTCCGATCGTCTTCGCGCTCAGGAGCTAGGGCTCGCGGAGCTTCGGGGTCAACTGACCGGGCTGCAGCAGTTCGTCTACTCAGCGTTGTCGGCGCCGCCTGTGGCGCCAGCGCCTCCGCGCTCACCCCCGCGGGGTCCTGGTACGGCTTAAGCAAGCCCACGTAGAACACAGGATGTGTTCGCATCTTCGCTGGAAGGTTCAGCGTGTATGCAAGGCCCTTCTTGGCCACGACCTTGAACGGTCCGATGAACCGTGGTCGGAGTTTCGTCTTGAAGACGGCAGATACTGCATGTGTAGGCAGGTTCTTAGCGTTTAATAAAACAAGGTCCCCGACCTGGAATTCCACCATATTGCCTCTGCCTTTTGCATCAGCTTGTTCTTTTTGAACATCTTGGCTTTCAGCCATCGCGTCGCGCACACTGCGTAAGACGCTCAACCTCGTCGAGAGGAAGTCATCGACTTGCTTGCGCACCGCAAGAGGGCTGACATCAGCAAGCTCGGGAGCTATCCCTCCCCACCAAGCCCGTGGCCACGAAGTGGCGGAGGAAGAGGGACGCGCGGGTGCGCTAAGCCGTTCACGTAGAACGGAGTGAAGCCTGTAGAGGCATGCACTGCATTGTTCAATGCAAACTCAACAAGCGGGAGCATGGCGCTCCACCGCTTCGGAGTTTCAGCGCACACACTGCGCAAGACGTCCTCTACGACGCGATTGACGCGCTCGGTTTGACCGTCGGTCTGCGGATGATCCGCTGTGGACATATCCAGTCGTGTGCCTAGCACCTTGAAGACGGACGTCCAAAACTTTCCCGTGAAGCTCGGATCTCGATCCGAGACGATCGATTCCGGCAGCCCATGCTGCCGAAAGACTCGATCGATGAACAGCGAGGCTGTACCCTCTCCATCAATGGAGTCCGGCACCGCCGCTAAGTGAGCCATCTTGCTCAACCGGTCAACAAAGACCACAATGCCCATGTTGCCTGCCGAGTCCTTCGGCAGGCCAAACATGAAGTCCATACTCATGGACTGCCAACACCCACTGGGTACAGGCAAGCTCGCCAAAGGCACTGCCGCATACGGCGCGGGTTTGACCCGTTGACACGTCTCACACGTACGCACATATGTGCTGACCCACTTGTACAGATTGGGCCACCCGTACATGGAGCTCACCGAACTGTAGGTCTTCTCGCGACCAAGGTGGCCGCTCGTGGGAGCGTCGTGAGCCTCATACAGTATCCGATACTTGAGGTCCTCATCGTGAGGCACCACGACACGTGGAGGGTCGTCGGGACCCGTGCTGTAGTACAGCATGCCGCCATCGCAGGTGTAGCGATGCAGCCTCGCGCGCAAGCGCCCAGACAGTTATGTCTTCGAGTCTTTGAACTCGTCGCTCCCCAGAGCGCGCAGCAAAGCGACGCAGGACTCGTCCTGTGCATACGCTGCTCGGATCAAATCCGTCACCGACGACGTCACCATCGTGACATGAGAAAGCTCATAGTCCGGCCGGCGCGACAGCGCATCGGCCAGGACGTTCTGCCTGCCAGGCTTGCACTTCACCTCGAAGTTATACTCCGCAAAGAAGGAGAGCCAACGGGCCATTCTCTGCGAGAGGTGAGGCGACTGTGTCGCAGTGCGTAGTGACGCATGATCCGTGAAGATCACGAACGGCTTAGAGCCGAGCAGGTGCACCCTGAACTTGACGAGAGCATACTTCATCGCAAGTAGCTCCTTGTCGTGAACTGTGTAGTTCTTCTCCGCAGCTTTAAGCTGACGAGACTCAAACGCGATCACGCGTTCACGCCCCTCGGCGTCCGCTTGAAGCAAAGCGCAGCCGATGGCAAAATCGGAGGCGTCACAGACGACACTGAACGGACGATCAGGGTCCGGCAGCGCCAATATCGGCGCCTGCAGGAGGCTCTCCTTGATCTGCGCAAACGCAGCCTCGTGCTCAGCACGCCAACACCAGTCCGCATCCTTCTTAAGGAGATTGGACAATGGCCTAGCCAGCTCAGCGTAATTTTCGCTGTACTTGTGCAAGTAATTGGCGAGGCCAAGCCACTTGCGAAGGTCCTTCTAGTTCAAAGGAACCGGCCAGTCCATTATGGCCTTGACCTTGGCAGGATCTGCCCGCAAGCCACGCTTCCCAATGAAGCAGCCGAGGAAGGGAATCTCCTCGGCGCCAAAGACACACTTGTCTACGTTGGCATACAACCTGTTCGTGCGCATGCACTCGAGCACCGCTCGCAGATGCTCAACGTGCATCTCGACGTCAGTCCTTCCGTGCTCAGCACGACTATGGACGAAGACGTCGTCAAAGTATGTCTGTGCATACGCCCGATGGGGCCGAAATAGCTGCGTCACAAGACGATTGAACGTCGCTGGCGCGTTCGACAGCCCTTGAGGCATAACGATCCACTCCCAGAGCCTACCGCTCGGTGTGCTCACCGCTGTAAGCGGCACATCACTCGCTCGCATGAGCAGCTGGTAATAGCCATCGACTAAGTCGAGCGCGCTATACATGGTACAACCAACCATGTTGTTCTGAAGAACATCCTTCCTAGGAATCGGCGTCTGCGCCGGGATCGTGGCCGCGTTCAGCTTATTGAAAGCATGAACAATGCGCCACTTGCCATTAGGCTTTCTGACACAGAACGTCGGCGTGGAGTGCGGAGACTTGCTCTCACGCACAAGCCCTGCCGCGTGCTTAGCACGGAAGAAGGCGTCAATGACGTCGCACTGCTCCTTTGGCAAGGGCCACTGGCGTGTGACGCAGTACTTCGTTCCGGGAACCAAGTCAATTTCATGACGGACCCCTCGGTCAGGAGAGAGGCCACTAGGTGGCTCCTTTGAGACAACGTCTCCATACTCCTTCAGTAAAGGATAGAAGGGGTCAGTCGGGTCCTTCAGGATCGCTGACCCACTCCGCGCATTCAATGCTTTCTTGGTCTCGACCAAGACCGACTCGTCCACGAGGGACGACGAGTTCAACTCGTCTTCGGGTCGAATGATGACCACTTCGGCGAGCTCGCCGTCCTTCAGCGCCGCCCCAAACTCGGCGACGGACATTTCGTCCAGCTCTAAGAGCTCGCCAACACTTGGCAGGTCATCGAGGCGCATGCCTCCTTCGACCGCACCCGTCACTCCGTCGACGAGAGTGTAAAGCAGTTCACAGCTCGGTCGCGGAGCGCCGCTAGAGGCGGGCGGCGCCATCGGCGCTATAGACACCTTGTGTCGCGCACGCCGTGCTTTCCGACGTCTACGCCTCACCGAGGCACGTCCAGGCGCGCTCTCGCCGCCTCTCGAATGAGGGATTCGCCCGAGGGGCACCACGCGAAGCGTCGTGGGATCTTTGATCGCGGGCGGCACTCGCCGCAGTCGACGTAACGACCTTCTCTGAAGGCCCAGTGTCACTTCGGACACCCAGCAACTCGCTCGGTCCACGACCGACGAAGCTCAGTGGAGTACGTGCCACTGCACAATCAACAGCCCTCAAAGGCTCAGTGTCCGGGACACTCAGTGACACACTCGGTCTACGACCGCAGTCACTCGACGAAGTACGTGCCGTCGCACAACTATCAGCCCTCATAGGCTGTCCAGGACTACAGTCCTTCACGGTGCCGTCCACCAACTCGGACACACCGACATCTAGCACCATGGCCGACGCGGCCCAGTGCTCGCGCCAATAGCGCTTCTGCTTCCTAGCAGAGGTGGGTTCATGACTCGCCAAAGCTCCGCTAGGAGAGATGCGCGTAGCGCCCAAGGTCTTCGACCGCCAATCGATCCATGGCTCTTGACGCTCTAGCCACGCCATGCCGAGGATGAGGTCGTACCTCGAATCCAGGCCAAGGACCAAACAGCGTTCTACGCTCTCGAAGTCCAAGAACTTCAGCCCAAGGTCCATCGGGACCCTCGGCACCGTAACACGGGCCCCCGTCGCGAGACGGACAGTGACCGTGTCACCACTTCGCTCTCGTAGAGCCTCAGCGTACCGCTGGCTACCTTGAATGGTAGAGCGTCTGACATAGTTGCCAGATGCCCCAGAGTCTATCAAGACTACCCACGTCTTGCCGAAACCCTTGACGTCCACCAGGACGACCAGCAAGCCCGGCCTGCATACACGTTTTGTGTTATAGAGCACGGAGCTCTTCGGGGCTGAGCCTTACTGCCTCTCACTTCCCATACGTACTACAGAACTCAGTTCTTCCCCAGTAGGCCGCCCCGCACAAACTAGGAGCCGGCGTTTCCCTGCGCCGAGCCTGTTTGGCTCTCGGCAGGGTGCGACCGAGCTGACCGGAGCGCTGCTTGCGCAGAGGACATGTCGGCCTCAAGTGGCGGGTGCTCCCGCACACATGGCATCGCCGGATGCCTGCTCGCTGCTCAACAGCTCTGAGCTCCTCGGCATTCAGTGCCACACTGACGGCCTTCTCAAAGTTGGCCGGGCTCTCACGGAATACTTCCGTGCGAGCCACTCCAGCTCGAAGCCCTTCCATGAAGACGGTCACGGTGACCACGTCGGGTAGAGGGTCGGCAGCCATGCCCGCAATGAGCGTTCGTAGCTCTTGGACATAGTCCACCAAGTCCTTCTTACCCTGGCGGGTGGCAAGGAAGCGTGACCTCACGCGATACGCCTGGTTAGGCGGTGAGAACACCTGCAGGAGCTTCTCCTTCAGCTCCTTCCAGGTTGGGAAGGCCATTTCGACAGACGTCCCCGACGTCAAGGCCCATTCTCTCGCTCGCCCTTCGAGCTTAGAGATCGCTAGCGCCACGCGCTGATTCTCCATTTGGAGCATGGCCGAACCCATGGCCATCTCGACCTCCCGGGTCCACAACAGGAGGTTCTCCCCTCCTTCCCCGAGAAGGTCTTCACGCTCACCGAGAGCGGCTTCGCCCGCCGAGGGGCGCTGCAGCAGCGACACGCTGCTGGATATGCTCCAGCATAGCATTCTCGTACTTCGAGAACGCCTCAAGGCGCGCCGTCACGGCGTCAGGTCCTTGTGACGCAAGGAGCGCCATGCCCTCAGGGCCCAGCAAGGACGCAAGCTTCTTAAGCGTGTCCTGCTGGCTGGGAGTCAAGTGCGCAAACGCTACTTGCTCCATCCTCACAGAGGTTCAGTCGACGACTCAGAGTCGGATTGACTACAAGAGCTACCAGGTGCAGCGGGGCTGCGTAGCAGTGCACGTGCACAGAGGGAGACGTAGGACTCCCCGAGTCGGTGTCTCTAGGCTTTGAGCCTTTGGTTCTATACAAGAACCAAGTACAGTCCCGTAACTAGGACTCGCAGAGTCAGTGTCCCCTAAAACAAGGACCACACTAATTAACTGCAAAAATAGAACTGAATTGAATTGTTTATCTGACCCTGGTGTAAATGTATAGACTAAACTATGTGGCATAGTTAATCTAAGAGATATGTAAACGAGTGGTGGAGAGCCAAATGGCTACTCTATGGCTACATAGCCAGAAAGTCTACACACGGTTATGACTTTCGTGTAACCCCGTTACAGTGAACATGCTGGTGGGACTCAACTAAGAACATAAAGAGAATAAGTATTTGAGTATGTGATTATGAGAAAAATGGTGTCTAAGGTCGGAATATGCGTAGCAACTGAATGTGCGCGTGTAGGTTTGAATGTTTGTGTAGTACGAGTGTATGTCGAGTCTATTTGGAGGTTGGGAAGTGTGTTGTGTGGCGGAAATTTGGTGATGTTTTCCGTCCAGGAGGTGGTTGTTGCACAGCGCGAGCTGTGGCAACGTGGCCAGGATCTTGGTGAACCGAGATCAGTTGTGAACTCCTTCAGCGGCGGTTCTTGGAGCTGCCGTTGAAGGATTGGCGTGTGCACCTCGTGAATCCCTATAGATTCGACCCTTGGATTCCGCGTTTAATCTACCGGATGGCCTTTCACAGTCAAAGACACAAAAGAGTGTTAGATGTATTAGTTTGCCCACAATTCGTTCCCCTGCAGCCCACTTTTCTTGGGCGGCAGTTGAAGAGACGGGGTTCTTGGACTGCAAGTTCAAGAAGAACTAGCAACCACAGATAATCAATATACGGAGAGATCCTTATGCAAATATACAGCCGACACTTATTCTTATAGACCCTTGGTCGGGGGTCTCACACCAAGTTCAATCCAACGCCCAAGACACCTGGAAAGTCTTGGACTTGGTTCAGCGAACGCGCACCACCTTCAATCGAAAGAACACACAGATCAGTCAATACAAATCCCAATACAGAACGTTGTAAGACGCAGTCTCAAAGCAAACTCAAGCGGCGATTGCTATCCAGCCGCTTGAGCGTAGTTTTAATATGAAATGGGTTGGCCTGCAAGACAGACGACCAACTAGTAAACGAAATGGTCGGGGCGCCTAGACTCCCTCCCAATTGGACTTAACAAACAGGTGGGGAGCAGCAGGTCACCTTAGCACTAACACACAAAGAGCACCAACTGGCGCTTGTCCAGTACAGGGCAAAAAGAACTCTCTGATTGATATCTCTTATAGCTAGTAGATCTGCAGCCCTTCCGCAGATCTTGGGCGCAATCATTAGGATACGAATTAGTCTTGATATTAGTATGCTTGACTTGATGACAGCCACTTACCATAAATTCGTCGCTCTTCAAATCATCTGTGGCGTAAACATTCTGGGTACAAACCACTGGGTCCATGGTGAATGCGAATTCTCGCTAAGTGCCAGAATCCACGTCCAACGGAAAATCTCCATCGAAGAAATCTCCATCCAAGAGAATCTCCATCGAAGAAATGGCCGCCCAAGAAATATACCCTTGGAATGTTCATCCAAGAACTTCTTGGGTCTTGGGCGGCAGCTGTGCTTCTTGGGTCACTTGGGCAGCTTGGGGATTTACAGGTCCTTGCCTCACACATCGTGAGGTTAGCCAAGGCGAGACGGGTTGCACACAGGAATGCCTTTCACTGTGGCAATTTATACCTTGGTTCTTGGCGACCCGTTTAAGGACGAGTGGTGACCAGGACGTAACGTGCACTCACGCTCAAGGCAATGTGCCCTTGTGCGTACATTCCAAGAGCGGAGATCCCTTCAACGTGCATTCCTAGGACACGCCATTTCTTGGGCGTGCCTTTCAAGACACATTTTCATGGTCGCACTTCCTGGTCTTGAGGGCCCATCCTTGGTAGGACAACCCCCCGCCTTCTCCCAAGCGACACGTTTTATCGCACACTTCTTCATCTCTTGAACGTAATATCCAACACTAGCTCCACAGTAAACTCCATATGATGTAAGCTCTCCACAGCGCGATCCATAGAAAAACACAATTCACATCGTCACAGTTGTAGATGGAGAATATATGTAAAACTAGCGTGTTGTATAATACATGCGGGTATGCGAACGAAAAAAATCTGTCGAATAGTTAAAGAAAAGAGGCAAAGAATAAGAAGTGGAAAAAGGTTATGGATGAGTGTGAGAGTGTTGTTGGAAATAGTGTGAATGTGAGTGAGTGCCAGTTTGGGTAGAGTTTGAGTATGCGTAGAATCGGAGTGTGTAGAGTAGGAATGTGTGTAGAGTACGAGTGTTATAGCGTATGAATGTTAATGGATTGAGAATTAATATTGTATGAGTTAAGTTAAAATGAAAGTGTAAGTATGATATGGTGTTAGGTAAATGAGAAAGGTAGTGTGGGAGCGAAAGACAAAGAAAAGAATGATGGAAGTTGATGAAAGTTGATGGATTGAGATTGATAGGAAAAGTAATTGGAATGATTTGATAGAGAGTTAGAGTTAGTTAATTGATTAGTAATGTGGAAGAGTGAGAGGTGGGAGTACGTGGATAGTATGGATAGTATATACACTGCCGGTCAAAATAAACCGGCCACCCACGTTTCGGTCGATATCTCTGTCAATAATTAGTGTTAGACTGTGAGCTTTTGATATGTTATTTGTACTGTGTAACGTCAAAGCCTACTTGTGCTAACACTCGCGTTTTTGCGGTTTGTAGCATACCTCTCATACAACTATCGCTTTTGCACTACGGCCCAAACTTCCGGCCACCAACAACCCATACAAAATACTATATAAAAGAAATGGGTACAGACTACTTACATTAGTAGTGTGTTTTATCGCCCTTCCTATCGATCACTTCGATGCACCTGCGCGGCATCGACCGTATTAACGTCGTAAGAGTCGTGTGCTCGATAGTCTTCCACGCTTGGAGTATAGCATCAGTTAGTTCAGCCACATTAGTGTACTGCCTGCCGTTTGGGTATACCTTGCGCGCTAGAATTGCCCATAGATTTTCGATGGGGTTGAGATCTGGCGAGCGAGCAGGCCAAGTCATCAGGATGATGCTCTACTCGTAAAAAACTCCATCGTCTCTCAAGACGTGTGTATCGAAGCGTTGTCCTGCTAGTACACAAAATCAACCCCGTAGTGCAGATGAGCGTAGGGCACCAAGTAGTCAGACACAGTTTGGATATAATGTGCTGAGGCTTGCCGCCCCACAAGCACCGCGAGCTCCGTCTTGCCCTTCGCGCTGAAGCCGCCCCACACCATCACGGATCCTCCACCATTTTGACGACGCACGGTTGAACGCAAAGGCCGACGAACGTCATGCCAATACCTTTGCAGCCCGTCTGGTCCATCCAGATTAAATTTCTTTTCGTCAGAAAATACAACGCAATCCCACTCCTCTGTGGACTTCAGAACCATGTCCTTGGCCCACGCTAGACGAGCCGCCTTGTGCGCAGTCGTCAAGGCGAGCGTGTTCTCCATCTTGGAGTAGACGAGCCAATCGACGCCAGCGAGAAGGCGCCTAATTGTGCGCACCGAACAGGTGGCGTTGCAGTCGGTCTTGAGCTGCGCGGCCGAGAAGTCTCCGGAGGAGGCTTTCCGGAGCAGGCGGCGCGCCAGCCGCTCGGAGACGATGGGCTTGCGGCCTGGGCGTGGCTTGGTATCTGGACGAGGCAACAGCGCTCGCTCGACAACGTCTCTTGAGCGCTTGACCTTCCTTGAAATTGCTCGCACAGAGAGCCTTGCCTTGTACTCGCCCCCGCTCCTCGTCACTTGGCCACGGTGCCATGCAATTGCAAATGGGAAACTGCGGCGCTCAACTACGAAAGCATCGCGCCAAGCAGCACCAGAACGGCTGGACAAGAAAGACTGCTCTACTTTTCCTGTACCCATTTCTTTTATATAGTGTTTTGCCTGGGTTATTGGTGGCCGGAAGTTTGGGCCGTAGTGCAAAAGCGATAGTTGTATGAGAGGTATGCTACAAACCGCAATAACGCGAGTGTTAGCACAAGTAGGCTTTGACGTTACACAGTACAAATGACATATCAAAAGCTCACAGTCTAACACTAATTATTGACCGAGATATCGACCGAAACGTGGGTGGCCTGTATATAGAATACGCCAATTGCGTTGGAATCGGGTGGAGATTGTCGCGTTTACCCGGGGCTTGATTCCAAAGAGGAACGTTTATTAATGAAAGAAATGCAAACAGGCAAACTGAGCCGAGCTAACCTCTCTTGTGTCTTCATCCAGACTCAGCAGTCATGCAGTCGTGGGCGTGTGCCAACGCCCATTAGGAGCCCGTGCAGTGTGCCCCTGATCCAATCCAGTGCTACGACGTAAACCTCTCCTTCGCTGGTAGGGATGGAGGCGCGTGCCTCGCCATCCCCAGTGCCTGCATTGGCTGAGGGCTTGACTCACCGTGTGCTGACGCGACCAAAGCTTGAAACAGTGCCGTACGCTTGTCGACGTAGCCTCCCAAAGCTTGGACGCGACAGCCAAGTTGAGCTAGTCGACTTGGTCACGGAGCTCATCATCGGGGTCCGTGATGGCGACGTATTCGTTGACTTTGTCGGAACGTCTTGCAGCAGTGTAGTGAACGATTCCCACGAATCTTTGATCGCTTGGAGGCCAACCCAGGAAACCAGCAGTTCCCAACGGCGTAGAGCTTGGTTGTAGCGATGATCGCGAATCGCTTCAGCTCCTAGCATGATGCCCTGGCCGGAGACAAGCTCCAGCAGTTCAGCCGATTGATTGAGATTCTTGTCGCAGTAGAACCGCAGTCTCGAAGTATGCACGTCATACTCTCATCCAGTAATGAGGTGCTTGATCAGGAAGGAGTGTGGTTTTGCTTCAACCACGTTGAAGGGGCCGACCCACTGGCCCAGCAGCTTGTTGGTGGGGAGTCTTTGGTCAACACGCGACCACAAGACAAAGTCACCTACATCGAAGTTCGCTGGAGTGCCCTTGTGAGCGGCCAAGTCCTGCAGTCGGCGACGTTCCTTGGCCTCGACCACTTCCTTGTGCATCTCTTGGAGAGACCGACGCAGGAGCTCCAGTTGTTCACCCACATTATCCAGGTCGACGACCACAAAATGATCAGCATCATCACGGCGTCCGATGACCGCATCTAGTGGTGACATAGCTAGGAGTCCCATGAACAGCTCAACGGGCGAGTGCTGTCCGAGCGTTCGAACGGGTGTGTGATTCAAATTCGCCTGTAGAAGTGGGAGTAGATAGGGCCATTCATGCACGTCTAGGTTGTACTCCAGGAGAAGCGCCCTCTCCACCTGAAGGACGTCTTCGTTGAGTCGCTCGACGGTGCCATTCAGCCACGGCGAATACACCGGGGAAAATTCTTGTTGAATCTTCATTCTCTCGCACAGATGCTTGACCGTCTCGTTGCGAAAATGACTTCCTTGGTCGGATATCAGCATATCTGCTACTCCGTAGCGCGCGCACCAAAATGCCAGCGCTTCAGCAGCCACGAACGCGGTGGGTGTGGCACACGGGAACAACTCACAGAAGTGCGTCAGCTGGTCCTTCATGACCAGAAGATAAGACGTGTCCCCGTAGCCGCTTCCCAGGTACAAAAGTCGGAGTGAAGAGCTTCATTCCGCTTGCTCACCGTCAGTGTCGGCCCATACGGGTGAGGAATGATCCGAGGTCCCTTGATATACTTGCAGAGCAAGCATTCGCGGACAAACTTTTCAGTTTTCTCTGCGACTCGGGCGATCCAAAAGCGTTCTTGCAGGATGGTCTGCATTGGTTCTTGGCCTTGGTGGCCATGAAATCCAGCATGCGCGACCACGAATAATCGTGCGAGGAGCTCCTTCACCCCGTTAGGAATCCACGGGCACCCGTCGACCTTGACCACTCCATCCACCTCCTCGAAAGCAACTCGTAGCTTAGTCTGCTCGCGGTCAGCATCCTGTTGAGCGTGTCGGATGTCATCAAGAGTAGGAAACTGAAACCCAGCGTCCGCTAGTGGTCTCAACTGCGAGATCTCCGTCATTGGCGGCGTGCGGCGGCTGCGGGTTTGCACCGCAGTGAGTTTGACCACTTCACGAGCGTGCCAGCGAGAAACAATATCTGCCCAGACATTGTTTTCGCCCGATATGCGCTCGATGACATAATGTAGCCCACACAGCCGCATCGCCCAGCGTTGAAGGCGGTCGCGAACGTGTTTCTTGAGCTCGTCATGGGGCGCGAATATGTAGATTAGGTTCGCGTGGTCGCAATAAAGACGGAAACCGTTCGGACGGAGCAGCAAGTACTCCAGTTCGTGGCAGGCTTTGACAATGGGATAAGCCTCCTTTTCCACGATGGTCCAGTTTAACTCCTTGTGCTTGAAGGTGCTGCTCTTGCAGATAATCAATTGGTGCTGCTGTTGAGCAACTGGGACATTTGCCTTCCACTCAGAGACTTGAGTCACGATAATGGAGTATCCCGTAAGGCTGGCATCGGTGAATACCAGGAGCTCTGCATCGGGGTCCGGTGTAGCAATCAGCGCGGAGTCACGAACCAGGGCTAGCATCGACTGGTACGCAGCTTCCTCAGACGCAGACCACGCGGTGGCCACATTGAGCGCGTTCCGGCTGCGGCCTCCAACGCGTTTCTTCTCGGCTACAAGTTTTTCTTGGAGGGGTGCGATCGTGCGAGAATAGTCAGGCAGCGAGTCTTATAACCACGTAGTAGCGCACACGAAGTACTGCAAGTCGGCCACCGTAGCCGGCAGGGGGAGCGTGGACAACGCTTGCTCGCGGTTGGGGTCGTGTCGAATACCTGAACCACTAATGAGACGTCCACACCAGAGCACCTCCAGAGAGAAAAGCGAGCATTTGCTCATGTTCAGCTTCAGATTGGCGGCTGCCACCAGCAAAAACATTCTTTGAGCACACCGACAAATTCCTGCACCGTATGCGCGTACAGGATGACATCATCGACCCACACGAGTGCAGAATGAGGGATGAGCGGCGCTAGGACTCGTTGCATCTCGCCTTGAAAGTGGAGGGCAGAGTCCATGCCCCTTGAGGAACACGATTGGGGGTGAATACTCCATCTTCAGTGATGAAAGAGAAAACCTCACGACTTTCCTCAGCGAGGGGAGTTGCCAAAATCCGTGCGTGAAATCCATGTTCCCGAACACCTCCTTGCCCTCCAAGGCCTCGGCGATTGTCGCTGCCGATGGCATGGCCCCAGCAATTGGGATGGTGACGCGGTTGACTGGGTGGTAATCTATCGTGAGGCGGAACTTATCTCGTGAGCCTGGCTTGCGCACCGGCACAACCGCGCAGGCCCATCGCGAGGCGTTGTTTTTCTCCACCAGGTTGTTATCCACGAGTGATTTAACATACTCGCGAATAAACTGTGCTTGCAGCGACGCGTATTTCCTCGGCGACGTACGATGTGGGACCGCGCCGATTTTCAGCGTCACTTGGAGAGGCTTCACACGGGCTGGCGGGTCCGAGTTGACGGCATCACGCCAGATATCCGGGAACTGAGACAGCATGCTGGGACGGCTTCTGCCCGTTGTTGCCGTTGTTCTGCTTATTGTGCTGGTTGGTTTCCACCACGGTTATTCTGTTTCCCAGTCTTCTGCTTCTGGCCCAGCTCCCTGCTTTGTCGTTTCTCGGACTGCTCGAGCCTCTCGAAGTATTGGACAGCTCGCTGTGGGGTACTGAACGTAACTCCACTTGCTTCGTTCGCCTTCTTCCAGTAGTTCGGCATTGCTCTCCAGAAGTACCGGATCCAAGATTATTCGCTCAGCATCACTGCTTGCCCAGGAAGCATCTTCAGCATGCGAATGAGCTCCAGCATTCTCTGGTAACACTGTGCTACTATCTCGCTGCGCCGCTTTGCAAAGAGAAACAACTCTTCTTCCAGTTGCTCCGAGTAGTTGTCCGGAACATACACCCTGGCCCATTCAGCATACACCTGGGTGAAAACGTCCACGTCTTTCATGTCCTTTTGTCACTAAGACGTTCCCAAGCCTCCAGCGCTTCCGCTTCCAGAATCAGCTTGAGGTGGAAGTGTGCTGGTTCAGACTTCCAGCTCCTTAGACTACACAAGCGGTCAAATTTCTGCGTCCATTTCAGCCAGTCCCTCGCCGTGCCTCCACTGAACTTCGGGATGGTTACTTTCACAAATTCACGATCTGTGGTTGAAGTTTTCTCCACCGTCGTGACTTGGTACGTGACGAATTTCTCCTGTATATAGAATACGCCAATTGTGTGGAATCGGGTGGAGGTGTGGAGGCAAACCCCACACTTTAGAGCCAATTTTGACCTGAAATCGGTGGAGGCGACAACTGGAATCGGTGGAGGCACCCCAATATGAGAGGCCGAAAATACTTCGGTCTCGGGTTATTATTGGTCGAAATCTATATGTGCTCTTCATACGTATTAACACCACATGTATCAGGGGCGAGCCGAAAAAAACAAACTAGCCCACACATAGTGAAACTAAGTACACGTAGGTTTTGAATGTCTGTGAACACGATGGTGGCACTCCTGAGTTACAGAGACAGGCCCATCAGCTAATCAGCGATCAGAAACGATAACAACGTCTACACGCACGGTTGGGCTGAAAACTTGGGAGACTGCGTTTTCATATACGGGGAAGAAGATGGTGATAGTGCGATGTGACAGAGACAGGCTCATCAGCCAACCAGCGATCAGGATCGATAACTACGGCTGTATACACCCGTTTGGGCTGAAAACTTAGGAGGCTACATTTTCATATATAGGGAAGAAGATGGTGATAGTCTGTAGTGACATAGACAGGTGTACCCAGCAATCACCAAGTGGCACATTTATCTATGGCCGCACACACTTGTTTCGACTAAAAACTCGGAAAATTACGTTTTTGTATATGAGGAACACGATGGCGACATTGCAAAGTGATAGAGATAGGTTTGTCAACCAGTCGACGATCAGTAAGGTTAATTACGGCTGCTTACTCCCGTTTGGGATGATAACTTAGGAGACTACGTTTTCGTATGTGGGGAAGAATATGGTGATAGTTTGAAGTAACAGAAACAGACCCATCAGCCAATGAGCGTTCACAAAAGCCATTGCAGGCATCGTACGCCCGACTGAATCGGAACAGTGAATATATATGTTTCGACGCAAGGTGAACATGCTGGCGGGACTCAACTAAGAACATCGAGAGCATAAGTATTTGAGTGTGTGATTATGAGACAAATGGTGTGTAAGGTCGGAATATGCGTAGCAACTGAATGTGCGCGTGTTGGTTTTCATGTTTGTATAGTACGAGTGTATGCAGTTTACAATTGGGTGATGAGAAGTGTGTTGTAGAGGGAGAATATGTGCAGAATAGGCATGATGTATAAGATGTGTGCGTACGAGAACGAAAACAATGTATGTAGAATAGTTCAAGAAAACATGGTAAAGAGGAAGAAGCGGAAAAAGGTTGTGAATGATTATGAGTGCGAGAGTGTTGTTGGGAATAGTATGAAGGTGAGTGAGAGTAAGTTTGTGTAGAGTATGAGTAGGTGTAGAATATGAGTGTGTACAGTGGGAATGTATGCAGAGAATGAGTGTTATTGTGTATGGATGTGTTAGTGTTTGAGTGTTAGTAGTATATCGTTTGAGTAAAAATGAAAGTGTAAATAGTATGATTTGGTGATAGGTAAATCAGAAAGATAGAGTGGAGGAGTGAAATAAAAGAATGATAATAGTTGATTATAATGAAATGGATTGGGTTTTGATAGGAAATGTGATTTGAATGAATTGATAGAGAGTTAGATAGTAATGTAGAAAAATGAGAAGAAGAAGTATGTGGATAGTATGGATAGTACTATATATATGTGGTCGGCGCTACATATGTATCGCACTAAAATGACGTCGCGTTATGGGCTCTATTTTGGGATTTTGCTGCTTTTTATTCCTGTAGCGCGCTGCTTTTTAGCGCCCAAATTAGTGCTACTCGATACACTATTTTAGGTTATCAGACTATACCGACGGTAATACTGATCACAGCATAATGAAACTAAGTGTAACTGGGTTTTTCAGTAAGGCGAACATGATGGTGATACTCTGAGCGAACAGAAACAGGCGCATCCGCCAATCAGCGATCAGCAACGAAAACAACGGCTGTGCTCCACCGGTTGAGCTGAAAACTTGGGAAAGCATGTTTTCATATACGAGAAACATGATGGTGATAGTCTGAAGTGATAGAGACAGGCCCATCAGCCAATCAGCGATCAGGAAGGATAACCACGGTTGTACACACCCGTTTAGGCTGAAAACTTGCGAGACTACGTTTTCGTATACCGACCCACCTTGCTTATAGCCGACAAGTATAATCTTGAAGTGAGTTTTTTGCACTCGAACACAAAAAAGACACAGTCAACAGCAAAGGAAGCAAGTTTATTCAAAATCGTCATCCGAGTCCAGCTCATTGTCGTCGGCGACACCCAGTTCCTGCAGGCGCTCCACCACCTCACTTGCCTCTCTATCTATATCCGAGACGTAGATTTCTGCCTTTTTGTAGCCGGACGCTATAATAGCTGAGCTTAAAAGGTTCCACGAGCGCCAGATCCATCTCGCAATATCAGAGCGAGATGGAGGCCTCAGGCGGAATTTCACGCTGCAAGTGCTGGACGATTTCCAGCTTCTCAGCAGCGGTGTAGGAGTTGCGCTTGGCCATTGCGCTTGGCCGGCGCGAAGCTGAAATGGCTCTAGCTGGCTTCAGGAAATAACAATGAATGGCTGAGATTGCTGACTGTCCGTTACAAGAGGAGTCACCCTTACCCTACTATCGAAGATCTCTGATTGGCTACATGTGACCTGTCCGTTACAAGCAGGTGTCGGCTATAAGCAAGGTGGGTCGGTACGGGGAAAAGGATGGTGATAGTCCCATGTGACAGAGACAGGCCCATCATCCAATCAGAGATCAGAAGCGATAACAACGTCTACACGCACCAGGTTGGGCTGAAAACTTGGGAGACTACGTTTTCATTTGTGGAGAACACGATGCTGATTGTCTGAGATGACATAGACAGGCCCATCAGCCAATCGGCGAGTAGCGAAGTTATCTACGGTGGCACACACCTGCTTCGACTAAAAACTTGGAGAATCACGTTTTTGTAAATGAGGAACACGATGGTGACACTGCGAAGTGATAGAGACAGGCCTGTCAAGCAGTCAACGATCAGTAAGGGTAATTACGGCTGCTTATCCCGTTTGGGATGAAAACTAGGAGACTGCGACGTAAGGTGAACATGCTGGTTGGACTCGACTAAGAACACAAAGAGAATAAATATTTGAGTATGTCGAGTGCAATTGGAGGTTGGGAAGTGTACTGTGGATGGAAAATGTATGTAGAATACGCGTGTTGTATAGTATGCGTGTGTATGGGAACGAAAAATGTCTGTCGAATAGTTCAAGAAATTATGGTAAAGAATGAACCGTGGAAAACGGTTATGGGTAGTTGTGTGTGTGACAGTGTTGTTGGGAATAGTATGAAAGTGAGTGAGTGTAAGTTTGTGTAGAATAGAAGTGTGTACAGTGGGAATGTATGCAGAGAACGAGTGTTATTGTGTATGGACGTGTTAGTGTTTGAGTGTTAGTAGTATATGGTTTGAGTAAAAATGAAAGTGTAAATAGTATGAAATAGGATAGGTAAATCAGAAAAATAGGATGGGAGTAAGAGAAAATGAAAAGAATGATAATAGTTGATTATAATGAAATGGATTGGGATTGATAGGAAAGGTGATTTGAATGAATTGATAGAGAGTTAGATAGTAATGTAGAAAAATGAGAAGAAGAAGTATGTGGAGAGTATGGATAGTATATAATAGTGTAAGAGTGTATATAATTGTAAGTGTATGAGGTGTGTAAGAGTAGATATATAGATATTGTATAGAGAAGTATGAGTATGTGAAATAGGAAGGTTTAAAGAAGGAGTACGTAGAGAATAAATGGGTGTAGTGTAAAGTATGAGTGTGTGAGAAGAGAAAAAATGGAGTTGAGGAAGGAATAGAGAAAATTTGAGTAATAGAAAATTGAAGAAAAATTATGGATGTTTGTGTGTATGAGTGTATGTAGAGTATGGATGTTTGTGATGAATGGAAGTGTATGTAAAGTGTGAGTGTGTGTAGAGTGTGAGTATGTGAAGAGTGTGAGTGTTATAGGGTTTGAGTGTTATAGGGTGTAGGGTGTAGGGTGTAGGGTTTAGGGTTTAGGGTTTAGGGTTTAGGGTTTAGGGTTTAGGGTTTAGGGTTTAGGGTTTAGGGTTTAGGGTTTAGGGTTTAGGGTTTAGGGTTTAGGGTTTAGGGTTTAGGGTTTAGGGTTTAGGGTTTAGGGTTTAGGGTTTAGGGTTTAGGGTTTAGGGTTTAGGGTTTAGGGTTTAGGGTTTAGGGTTTAGGGTTTAGGGTTTAGGGTTTAGGGTTTAGGGTTT
>JAAVTH010000137.1:0-19629 GCA_011947325.1 Phytophthora macrochlamydospora
GAGGAAAGCGAGCTGGGCCTGCTGAATTTCTGCTGGACAAGTGTCGTAGAGCTGTTGGCCAGCGACGTGGTGAAGCAGTCCAGCGAAGACTCGGCAGAAAAGCCCAAGCAGCTCCAGCATCAGTCGATCTTCTGTCTGCTGCGCAGCTTCGCTCGTTATTTACCGCCACCTCAGCAACAGAACCAGCAATAATGTCGTTTCAATCGTCTCCGACGAAGTGAGTGCGAACGGGGAAGACGAAAGACGAGCTTTCGCCACTCGGGCCACTTGTATCATGCCAAACGGCAGCGACTCGGGCCCCAAGGTGATGATATCGGGGCGAGATAAAGCCCTCGAGCACCGCCTGGAATATCAACCGTGTCGTTGAAGGACGCTTCGGAAGAGGGCTCTTTCAACACCAACGGCTTGGATTCGTTACGCAGAACCAACGAGCAGAGTGATGCCTGAGTCTTGACGTAGTGACGCGCTACAATGGAGTGGTCACCGCTTCTGTCCTGCTCGCCCACGTGCCACAACTGCAGGGCGTTGGCATCTAGCACAAATATTCGCAACTGTCGGATGCCCAAGCACTCTGCTAACTCCTTCTCGGCGATGGATACCAGTTGTATGACGGATGGAGCTGTTGCTGCCGCAGAGTATTCCGCTGGTGGTGCAGACAAAGATGCAAAAGCAGGTTTTGGTATTGATTCGCTGCTTGGACGCAGTTTTTCAATGGCTTGTGTAGCGTTGGTGGCTTTGATGATGATTTCACTGGGCATGTGCAAGATCTGGTGGACTTTGTGATTGATCTTTTGTAGCGTCTTGGTGACCTGTAAACGCAAACACGTTAAAATGACCAGTACACCTACGGAACTGGCAAAGTGATGAGGCACTTACAGCAGTTTGACGGAGTATGATGCCAGCCTGGATGGACAGGAGCGTGGCCAGGATCTGGTCGTTGGTGGAAAATGGCTTTTGGTGGGTCGTGTTCCAGACACGTAGAACGGCAAAGACTCCCAGGCCGCGCAAGTTCGTGCGGCTGCTGTCTGATCCTCCCAGGAGATGCGCTTCGACGTGATGCTGTAACTCGTGCACGATCGGAAGAGCTAGCACCTCGCGTGACATTGTCGAGGTGATAGAGTCCGTGGGGCTGAAAAATCGAGGATCGTCGCTCGCGCGGTGCACATTGCAGATCATGTTATGCCGAACCGCGTATCCCGAGATCCCTTTGTCGAGTGGCAGCTCCCAGCGTTCCGCTCCTCGCTCCGAACATACGCCAACCAGCTTACGAGAAGAGTGATCGACTGTGAAAAGTGCTGCGTGATCGCAATGAAGCAACTCGCACATACGCTTGAGCAATCTGAAGGCAATGGAAGCACAAACATGTCAAGGAACCAAATACCAGCCAGATACAGCAGCGACGTACGTCTGCAGCACGGTTGGGAGGTGTGTAGAGCAAACGACGTGGACGCAGCTGTTGAGCCACTTCTTGAGGACCGCAGACAAATTGATGGCGTTCGTGATACTGAACTGTGAGTCGACCTTTTCGAGCACTTTCAGGATGCTGGGGTCGATGTACTGGTAAACGTCGGCTGACACGAGGTGGCTAACGGCTGCCTGCGCTGAAGATGGCAGTACTTGCAGTCTCGTCGACGACCCTGGCCTCGTTTGTGACCTCGGAGTGGGTGACGTCAATGAGCTCGAAGAGGAGGCGCTGCTAGGGCGACCTCCGTGGTTATTGTCGATGTCGCGCCTCTTATTCTTTAAGCGAGACGAGTGGTCAGTGGTCGGAGAATGTTGCTGCATCTCGCTTGCAGTCTCCTCCATGTCTTCCTCCCGGATTTTGGCTTCGTTCATGTGCTGCAGAGCCTCTTTCTCGGCCTTCAGTCGCTTGATTTTCTTCTCCTGGTTGGATGTGAGAGTTTTATCCTCGGCGTGACGGGCTTCCAAGACCTATCAACGACATCGATCTCTTGAGTATCAGTTTATGGTTCACAACTCCCAACTACACGTACCCGAAGCTTTCGAAGGAAGTCCTGGTTCTCCCGGGCGAGAGCTTGCAGTGCTGTTTGCATTGCAGACTTGTCGGGTCCAAACTGCTGTCGTTCCGCCAACTTCTGAAGGTTCGTGTACACTGCAGTGTATCGTGCTGCGAGCTTGTCGAATTCGTGGCGTTGTCTGAGTGCGGTTTTCTCCAGCTCGCCAATTCTCGCCTGCTGCAACGTTTTCTCTGACTGAAGGCGGTTGTTGTCGTGTGTTAGCTGCGCTATCTGCTTTTCCATAGCGTTGCGATGTTTTGTACTGACTGAGATGTCTCGCTCGGAGAGCACAAGGCGCTGCTTCAAGGCCGCAATTGTCTCCGAATCTTGTTCGAGCCTTTCCTGGAGCGCAGGATCCTTGCATACGCGTATCACGTCATGCTCATCGCTGTTTGTGTTCGATTCGTCGCGACTGTCGAGCAAAGGGTCAAGCTTGGCAATGGTTCTAGTACGAATTGGCAACGGCGTGAGCCGACTGCGCTGTAGAGACGCTAAGTGAGGACTAGCACCATTCGCGCCTCCTTGCAGAGTTCTCTTCTTGGTGGAACTGAAAACACTTGAGCTCACCGAACTGTGCAACGGCAGGTCTGGAGCTGAGCCACAGCGATTCAAAATGGAGAGCTCAGCTGGACGGATCTTCTTCGCGTGTACTTTGACGACCACTTTAATGGTATCTTCATCGGCTTCGGCTTCCGCTTCTTCCTCCACTGAAGATTTGGCTGATGACGTTCGCAACGGTGACGATGTTTTATTGCGTGAGTCAGCATTTCCACGGACAGAGTGGGCAAGTGGCGATTTTGCTGGAGTTTTCCCTCGTGCTTTTTCTTCTTTGAACCTTTTTCATGACGAGCGCTGGGACTTCCATCGTCTGTACCCCGCCGTAGTTTAGGGGACTTCCAGTTGGCGACGTGATGGAAGAAAGACTCGACTCCTGGATGATGAAAAATGGCGCTGGAGCTGAAAGTGGCGTCCTGGCGCGAGTTCTCTGCTCGCTTTCCTGCTCTAAGTGGCATGACACCTCGCTTCTAGTCGGACTGGAGCGTGGACTCGGAGCCGGCATCAGCCATGCAATGCACAGGGAAACAGGTTGGATTTTGCTGGACAGCAACGGACACCCTATCTTTGGGGGACATCGCCTTATAATTTGTGTCGTTGCATTGACGATTTTCTGCGAGGAGTGTGCCATGTGTGATTCGGATATGTTTGTCGGGAATGCGGATCCAGTGTTGGTATGATCTTTCTGCATAAGGTATTATAGTATCAGTACTCCACGCAGTTGTGAAAGTTGATGCTGGAGAAATGGTTGGTATCTTCTTGGATGACAAGGTTGGATACCCTCATATTATGACGGCGATGAACTGCACGCGAACTAGATTAGTTGTTGTCGTTGCTCTCTGTCAGGTCGCTCTACTGTACCCGAATGCAGTTGAGGTCCTCCTTGAGTCTGGTACAATGGAGCTAGCGCAAATGTTGACATGTAGCACTTTATGTGAGAGAGTGTAAGATGATCCAGCTTCACAGTCGGCAATTCTCTATTTTCTATCTATTCCACATTGTCGTATTCCCGGACGAACTTTGCAGCCACACCTTTCTCCTTGAAGCCGCTTACAATGTAGTTGATATCGTAAAGCACATCCTTGCCGCCCGTTGGGTTCGGCACTATACTCACAGCTCGCACTCGGCCCACGCCCCCAGGCTTATTGATACCTCGCCAGTCACGCTTTAACACTTCCACAGTGTCCTTGTTGCTGAAAACGCGGCCGCGGTCTCTACCCGCCTGCCATATTTCCACGGCCTTCCCTTCATGGTCGCTGTCTTCACCCAGATCGTCAATGTCTAACCGCCTTGCACACCTCGGCTCCTGGCCGTCGGTGGCTACGGCCTGACCCGGACTGCCACCTCTTGTGGTATTTGTCGTACTGCCAGCGCTGGTGTTTCGTTTGCGCTTGCGGTTCGACTTGGAGGAGGAAATCCCACTAGGAGCCGACGTTGTCACCTCCACCGGTGTGAGATCTTGGCGCTTTCTCTTTGTATTCGATCGTTGCTTGTTCGGCTTTCTTGGCCGTCGGGAGGACGAGCTAGGCTGTTCATGTTCACCTGGTTTTGGGGTCGCGTTTGCTGGTTTGTTTAAGTGATCGGGCACCTCCACGAAATGCGCCATTCCTGACGACTTTAAATGGCGAGGGCACCACGCTTGGTAGTACGGATCTCCAGTAAGGAAGCCGTTCACAAATGCACAAGCCACGTGAAACGCGAGTGTACATTTCCTACTCGCACACTGAATTTTGCTCAAACCCTTACGACCACCGCAGATGTTGCAAGCAAGCCGCCGCCGTTCAGGGGCAACTTGATCGATTCCGTGCACGACGCCGTCTTTGAAGTACGTCTCTGGAGTGAACATCGCGCACTGAGCGTGCACGACACTGCCATTATCCGCTGCCACAAAGTCTCCACCACTCAATTCGCACAGAGCACACACCTCGTTGCCTTCCTGCTTCAGCTTGTTGACAAACATGCCGCCGCAGGACACGTCTTCGTTTTCGCTCTCCTCCGCCTCCTCTTCACTCTCGACTGTGCGTCTTTTCCCGCCTGGGGCTTCTCCCTCCCCATCAACGACCTCGTTTTCGTCATCACTATCTTCGAATTGTCGCTTCGCTGCCTGCATTTCCCGATACATACGCTCATAATTGCGCCATCGAATGTCTCGCAGTTCGCGCTGGCGATACTGTTTGGACGCATATTCCTCCTCGACCTTTCTCGTCAGCTCACCAAAAATGTGCTCATTGGACGCCATGGCAGCGCGGAATTGGCTTTGCAATGTCGCCAATTCCGTCTTAATCTCGTCCGCTTCGTTCTCGCTCTCTGAATCGTCCTCGTCCACTTCATCACCCACGCGATCCTCCATGCTGATGAGCCTGGAAGAAAAGCACTCGGTCATCAGTACGTCATCGGCTTCTTGTTTAACGTCGAAATGGCGATGCAGAAGGAGCTCTTTGGCAGGGGCCATACCCTCCTGACCCGCAATACGTTGGCAGAAAACAGTCGAGTCCTTGGTTGAAAATTGGAGTTGAAATCGCCGTCGTTTGGGAGATCGATCGAGTTTAACCTCGGGAAGGGCCATCAACTTTTCTTCGTCTTTCGTCCGTTCAAACTCAAACCCAAGCCGAATGCTCAAAGACTCGGTGTCTGTTTCAGTATTCTTTGTATCGGATTCGGTCGTGGACTCAAGGTGAGTCTCCTCACTCTCCACAGGCTCCTCTGCATCAAGGTCCACGACGCTGATGTACTTCCGTTCGATGTTCTTCTCGTTTCCGCCCAATACGTACGCAACACTGTATGTGTATCTCTTTTCCCACCAGGTAAACGTTCCTCGTTAACTTTCTTGACTCGACCTGCACCACCCAATTTGTTAATTCCAGGCCATGTCCGTTTAGCCACCGTGACTGTTGTCCCAATAGCAATTGGAGTTTGTTCGTCCACTTGTGCCTCGGCCGTGTTCGTGACGCCCATGAAGATGTCGGAGGATAAAAACGTTTGTTTTTGCTTGCGGGTCTTGCGAAATTCTACCAGATAAGCTGGTAATCGTTCACGTCTGGGCATCACGAGCAAATCGCGGAACATGCTGGTACTCTGGATGAGAACTGTCGAGGCGAACGCCACACATCTCTTCCATTTTTCCTGAAGCTGCGAAAACGTCCGCTTGTTGATCTTTCGGAGAAAAAGGCCGAGTCCAACGTTCTCCAGAAGACATTCATCGCAAGCTTTCCGTCTGACCGCAGGAAAACCCAAGGCCAATCGATGCCCAAAGCGATTGTCGCAGTATCATCGTGACCGCCAGATAGAGTCATTGAAGCAGAACCCGGATTGCCATCTGACGGGTGGAGAATGCTTGACGTCAAACCATTCACGGGTGTGGCAATTGTAGAATTCTCGTAGGACATATTTGAACTCTTCCGCTTCGTACGAATCCAGCAACGAACTGGGAGCTCCAGTGTAGACGCGAGTTGCTTGAACTGTTCTGTAGTCACCCCACGTAGGACTTGGCTATTGAGTGCGAAAATCTCGTCACCATCTTGAATTACGCCACGATCCAACGCCGTTTTGATCGCTGGGTTGCTAGTAGTTTCAGCTTTCAGGGAAATGCTTTGAGGTTTGGGAGCACTTGCAGGCCTTACGCCCAATCCAAACGGACGAGACGAAATCAAAACCATCACATACTCGTAGTTGCCTTCGCAGGTGTCTTCTGGCTCGTAAGTTGGGGGATAAAATGCAGGTGCGAACACAGTTGACTCGAGTACAAGTCGATTGTCCGCGGGGAGTGAACTAGACAGCGCTGATGTAGCGCCACCGAGAGAAGGAGAGGGAGCACCAACAGAAGCTTTAGCTGGTGATGACTTCGTTTGTTCGAAGGCAAGTGTCATCTGTCGACTTCGTTTCGCTTTGGTCACCTGGCTGGGTTTTCGTTGCGAAGGAGCACCTATCGGTCGTGGTGGCGGCGCATTTATTGAAGCTGTCGGCGCTGGTATTTTCACCTGATCAATTGTAATTTCGTCATCGCCTTCCGAAGGGAGTCACTGCTTTCGTTGTGTTCGCTGTCACTCTCAAGTTCATCTTCGTTACCATCGCCATTGTCACTTTCACTTTCAGCGTCGCTGGACCACGAGTTTTGTCGCGGTCTCCTTCTTTGTTGTTTATTGCCAACTGATTTGGGAAGTTGTTTGTCTTCAACTGCAGCAGTTTCCTCATCGGTCTCACCATCACCTGAATGATCCATCTGAAGAAACTTGGCCTGGTGTTTCAAGCACCCGCTTCCAAACTGGTTCTGTATACAGACACTGCATTAATATAAAACTTACCAATCCGAATGGGTTCACACAGTCCGCACCTTGTCGTCCATGTAACGAATCTTAATTCCATTCCGAATAGCACACAGCGCGTGGTATGCCACAGTGCACTTCCCAACCGCACACTGCGCGCACGCACCCTTCTCACTGCAACAAATTGTCCATCCACTCCATCGTTAGTCCCAAAATCATCCATCCCGTACCGAAATTACGCACTTTGTCTTCTTGCAGAAGCAACATCGCAGCTTCCTCCTGGCGCGTAATTTATCCACGCCACAAATGACCTGCAGATCCTCCATCTGACCCTGGTATCTAGCCGTGCGATTCTCCTGCACATACAGCTCCGGTAAGAACATGGAGCAGGCAATATGAATCCACCCTCCATCTACGGACGGCGCGAAAGCTCCAGCTTTGATATTGCACGCCTCGCACTCCAGCTCATGTGTCGGGATCAAGCTTTTCTCGATATCCTGGGCGTCCATGTACTGTTTGCACGGGTGGCAGTACCAGTCTCCTTCGGGCAGCGCTGCCAATCTATAGCAGGTTTGATGCACTGCCACGCCGCATAGCTCACAGATGACGATGGGGTCGTTCTCGAGCGAGTCTGGGCCGCAACACACGCCACAGAGAACTTCCTCCTCCTCCTCTTCTTTCGCTTGATTTCGGGGTCGCTGGTGGCGTCTGTAGCTGAATCTCTTCCTGCTGCGACAGACTCACGTCCTCCTCATCCTCGGTCATGGGCTCGTCGCTGCCGCTGCCTACGTCTAGCAGCAGCTCCATCTCCTGCTCGAAGCGCCGCAGCGGCTCCAGCAAGAACTTCTCCTGGGCGTCGTTCTGCTTTTGCAGCTTCTCCTCGATGTCGCGCACCATCTCGCTCAGCAGCGCCGGCTGGTCCTCCTCACTGCACGTGGCCAGCAGCAGCTCGCGCAGTTCGGTCACGCGCGCAGCCATCTCTGCATCGTGGATCTGGAAGCTGAAGACGCTGTGCTTGGCCAGCGACTCGGCGGCCTGGCGTCTGCGCTGCTCCATGGGCGACGACGGAAGCGAAGAACCTGCTGATGCTCGAGCGCGCGGAATGAGGAATGCGGAAGGAGGATGCGCGGGAAAATCAAATGGGCCAATCAGAACGCAGGATTACAGAGCAGCAACCTGCTGTTCGTCGTGGAGATCGATCTCCAGATCGTCCTGCTGCGCTGGAGCAGTTCGACGCTTTAGGCCTGAAGAGATGACTGGCGCCGGCTTGGAGAAGCTGCTGGACGAGTCCTGGTGCAATTGCCTGCATTTGGACACATTAACGCCGGCAGAAGCGAGATTTGAGCGAGTTTTGGGCCACTACCTATGAAGACTGCCACGTGAGCTCAGACTTCGGCGGCGCGAAACGGTCGTGTGAAGGCGTTGTGGCTCCTCTTGGAGCGGGATTGTTGTCCATCGGGGACGAATTGACATGGTTGCTGGACGAGGGGCGTTTGGACAATGGTGAGGAGAATGCTGTGATGGCCAGCTTTTGGGGCGATTAGAGCTGATGCAGCGGGTTGTGCAGCGTGAGCTTTCGCTTACAAGTGATAGTAACGAGTGAATTTATGAGAGCGGGACTGCACGGAAGCAAGTGTGCGAGCATGGCGATGTTATAGTTGTGCAGAGCGCCTGACAGGACGTATCCTTGCGATCACTTTGAGGAATCGGGTGAAAGCGATTATAATCCGCTGTCTGCAAAGTGGCCCAAAAGACACTCCACTATGACCAAGTCTCCCTGCTTAACAGCGACTTCCAACGAGCCATGGACTCACTGATGGGTCATGGTCGAAGCGATTAGTAGTGCCCCGTTCGACTCTGAAGCGAATTCTCGAGCATTTTACCTACTCTGATCAACAATTTATGAACAGACCCAGAAGGGCGAATGGATGTACTGCCGCTCTTTCATGACTTCCCGCCGGGTTAGAAAACCTCGGTAAAAGAAAACGGCGACGAACAGAGAGAACTGAAGGCTGGTGGAATCGGTCCGGGTGTGCAATGCTTTGGGCGGCAAAACAATCATTTGGAGGCTGTCAAGTGGATTCATGAAATCGCCCAGACTTTTTTGACTCGGCAGATGCAATTGACGGGGCCGCCAAGGAAGGGCATTGGGAAATTGCCAAATGGCTCTGAATCGGAAGTCTTCACCCGCGACTTCGTTCGCCGCCTCCCGCGCGGCAGTGCCCTCGAAATCGACGACTGGCTGGATGAAAAATATCCGCTCCAGTGAGATGGTTTGATGTGAAGTGTGGAGCAAATTGCCCTCTTTCGTGCTGGTCACGCATGACCAAGCCCATCTTCTTGCTGCAAACGTAGCGGCGACCAAGACAGGTCCAAGTCCAACATGGCTGGATTTTGAAATAGTGCACCTACATCTGAATCCTCTCTAAACAGTTTCACTTGCTTTCACTATGTCCAATATAGTCAGTCCTGCTCTTCCGCGCCACATTATTTTCGCAGTTCCGCCGCCAAGACCGGTACCATGTACGACCGGCGGCCTCCGTACGGCGCGTCGGGCGCGGGCTCGTCGTCGCAGTCGCTGGGCGTGTCGTCGTCCACCGTGTCGGACCCGGACGTCAACATGCTGCAAGAAGAGCGCGCGCCCCCGCCGCCATGCGCACGTGCCTGCAGTCCACGACGCGCTGGTTCCAGCTCGTCATGTTCTTCGCCTTCGTGGTGGCGCTGGCGCTGGCCATGGCCAGCTCCTACGACAACCTCTCGCCAGGTCTCATCTGGGGCGGCGTGCTCAGCGTCTTCTCCGTCTTCTTCGTCATCCTCAGCTACGCCAGCGTGCCCAGCTACAGGCAGCACCCGAACCCGCTCGTCTTCTGGCGCACCATCGCGGACGCCGTGTTCGTGCTGCAGCTCATGGCCCAGCAGTTCGTGCGCTGCCTCTTCTTCGAATGCGTGCCGCTCTGCAGCTCCACCAACCTCCTGTGCGGCTGCTCCAAAGACAGCGGGGCGGGCTCGACGTGCGAAGTGTTTGCGGGACTTTTCGAGTTCACGCTGCTGGCCTCCGAGTGCTGGTTCTTCTGTATGACGGCTAACTTGCTCATGAGTCTCACCAACCCATTCACAGACTTCAAAAGGAACACGAGGATGTTCCACTTGGGCTCGTGGCTCATCCCATTGGTGTTGGGCCTGCTGCTCATGAACACGGCGGACTGGGCCGGGTACTCGGACCTGGGCGTGTGCTGGACCAACGCGCTGAAGAACTTGGAGCCCGACACGGACACGTGTCCGAAAGGATTCGAAGTCACGGACAATTTCTCCAACAACTACAAGGCCGTGAACGCCAACATCATCAGCTGGCTCTTCTTCTACGTCTGGATGGGGCTGTTTATCATTTTCGGCATTGCAGTGTGGATCTGGGCCTGGAAGAGACTGAGCGAGGGAATGCCCGAGACCTATGCGGTGCGAGTGCAGAGCATCAATCGCGCCAGGTTCAACGTATTCGCGGTGACGTTCTACTGGATCATTGTGGTGGTTGTCTACATCAAGTTTCTGTCGAGAGATAGATCCAAACCGGACAAGTCCAGCGAATTGTTGAACTTCCTCATTGCTGGCAAAGGATACCTCGACCTGGTCATCTGGTTCGCGCTCAACGACTTCCACGTTGCGCATTTCACGCGTTGTCTTGGGGAAAATTCAGGAGAGATCGACGTCGATCTCAACCCGCAGGTGAACGCGGCGCTGCGTCGCGAGGTGTTGTTCTACACGACGTCAGGTATCATTCAGGCTGTCCAGGCTGCCGAACGTCTTCCGGCGTCACAGCGCATTCAACATCTGGCGTTGTTGCCTCAAACGAAGGCCACTAATGTAGCAACTGCAGCAGCATTTACAGCAGTCCCGGTCAGTTCCAGCGGCAATGCTACTCACCCGTCCGCGGCGTATGCAGCGTATCGCCAGCAACAATCAGAAGACGCCGAGCGCGAAGGAACGAACGGCGCTGGTGCTTTCGACGAGAACATGCGCGTGGCTAAGAACACGCCACGGACGAAGACATTCCACGACTACGAGCCACACGCGTTTAAGAAGATTCGTGAGCGTTTTGGAGTGAACAACGAGGCCTACTTGCAGGCGCTGTCTGCTACTGCGAAGGAACGCCTGAGTGAGGGCGCCAGTGGAGCGTTCATGTTCTACTCGGCTGATGGGTCGCTCATTGTGAAAAGTACGAGCAAGGAGGAGTGCTCATTCTTGCGCAGCATCGCTCAGCAGTATGCTGACTACTTGTGCTCCAACCCTCGGTCGTTGCTGTTGCGCTTCTACGGTTGCCATTGTCTCGAACTGTACGGCAAGCAGTTCTCGTTTGTGGTCATGGCGAATCTCTTTGACACAGACCAAGTGATTCACTCGCGATACGACATCAAGGGCTCGTGGGTTAATCGACACGGCGATCTCCCGAAGCGTGGCAAGAAGGTCACGTGCCGCCACTGCAACCGCAAGTATATTTACCAGAACTCAGCCCCTGAGAACGCCAATTGTACTGTGCGTCTGGGTGGTCACGAGCCCAATGTTGTGCTGAAGGACTCTGATCTGACTCAAAAGCTCAATCTAGACCGTGACGTGGCATTAGAGCTGTATCAGACACTCTGTGCTGACTCGCAGCTCTTGTGCTCGTTTGGCATCATGGATTACTCGTTGCTCATGGGCATTAACGAGGTGGAGTACGTCGTGGACGAGGGTGAAACCAGCACGGATGACGACACGGAACCTACTACGACGGCACCGACGCAATCTTCTACCCAGCCCAGGACTGCGAATAATTCGCGTAACTCGGTGTATAACCCGTTTTCAGAGAATTCCATGATGGACCCGCGAAGTGGGGCTCTCAGCATCCTGGCAAGGCAGGCCCACCACCAGTCCAACCTCCGACGAAGTCTCGACACCACGCAAGTGTCTCCTCTACTAATGGGCCTCCTTCAAGCTACAACGCCCGATCAGCACTGGCTGCTTCTCCAGTGATGCAACGAAAGGTGTCGAAACCGCGCGAGTTCTCGAGATCAAGCCGCAATCGCGGAGGGCGAGCTGTCAGTAACACTTCCTCATCAGGTCGACGACTACCGCGCTCAGGCATGCGCATGGCCAACACAGTCGTGGGACCCGCGTACTATCATCTGGGTGTGATCGACATCTTGCAGACCTGGACGTTCCAAAAGCGAATGGAGAGGTTTTCAAGATCGCGTTCAGGGGTGTAGATGGCGATGGTTTGTCTGCTATCCCTCCAAAGCTGTACCAGGCGCGATTCCAGCTCAAGATGGCCGACATTCTTGGTGTCGAGGATCTTGTCAGCGGCGACAATGCCACTATGGAGCTGTTTACGCAGCAGAATTCGCACATGGACGTGGACACACAGCAAGTGGACCAGCAGTTTAACATCCAGTCCATTCGGTCTCTGGCATCGTCGGAACTCGTGGCGATTAATCCCATGGACTCGCAGTACGCACACAGCCGTTCCTCTTCGAACTTGAGGCAGCGCAGCACAGAACTCCCAGTCCGTTGGTCAGGACACGGAGGAGTACACAGGCATCGACTACCATTTGTAAGCAGCACATGCAGCGCGAAATTGCAGCACAGATTCATGGCAAAGAGGCACGAATTCCGAAGCACATGACATTCAGGACACCCAAACCACCCAGTTCGACGATTAATCGAGACAATGTGGTGATTGTAAACGTGTTGGGATACTAGAATCTCCACTACCTCCGACGCGTTCCAACCATTTTAACCTCGCATCCGCGGGAGGTTTATACAAAATGCATGTTACGAGTACGAGTGGCATTGTGCAGGTTTGTAAAACGTTGGTGTCGTTCGTTGCCTAGATTCCAGACAATAGCGAAGCGGAACAAAAGCGGTCAACTACGCAAATCGACACTAGCAAATGATCATGAAGTTCCAGCAGAGCTAAAGCAACATTACCACTGAACCATACGGCTCATGGTTCTCTTTCGGCGCATGGAAACCCGTCCTCTGCAACGGAAAATAAATACGACATTCAAACGATTATTCAAGCACTTGACGGTGGCGCTTTTGCCGGCGAAGCCTTCGATTAAGCAGATTGGCCTCTGTCAGTAGCACACAAACTCGTCAGTTAAACCATTTCTCCCATCATACAAACACTGTACCATTGATTCGACGCTCTTCATCAGCGATTTCAGCGCGATCTTGGCTAAACGTGAGCTTGAGCAGGCCACGTTTCGGCTCAGAGGCTTGAGCTAACGAGTCTTCCGCAAGATTGCACGTACGATATCCTAACAAACAACACCAATCAATCGACATACAACCGTCCACCCGAAAACGCCACGACTTACCATTGCTCGAACGAGGGCGTCCACTACTAACCTTCGGGCTCTTTCCGATCGCAACTCTTTCACCACCCAGCGAACTCATCTGAGTAATAGCGAGCTGCTCCCGAACCGAAGACAACTCGCACTCCAATGCGGTCACGCGCTCGTCCTTCTCGCTGCACTGCGCCGCAGCCTCTGATTGTCCGCTCTTCAGAGCCGACACCTCGCTTTCTAGTGCACGCTTCTCCTCCTCCAACGCGGTCACGGCGGAGCTCTGTTGCGCACGAAGCTCGGCCAGCTCGGCGTTTTGTGCCGACAAACGCTCCTCGAGCAAAGACTTCTCGCTCTCGAGTGCGCTCACCTGGTCGCCTACCTGCGCGCGAGCAGCCTCCGACTTTGACGTCATCGACTCGAGCTGCTCCCGAACCGAAGACAACTCGCACTCCAATGCGGTCACGCGCTCGTCCTTCTCGCTGCACTGCGCCGCAGCCTCTGATTGTCCGCTCTTCAGAGCCGACACCTCGCTTTCTAGTGCACGCTTCTCCTCCTCCAACGCGGTCACGGCGGAGCTCTGTTGCGCACGAAGCTCGGCCAGCTCGGCGTTTTGTGCCGACAAACGCTCCTCGAGCAAAGACTTCTCGCTCTCGAGTGCGCTCACCTGGTCGCCTACCTGCGCGCGAGCAGCCTCCGACTTTGACATCATCGACTCGAGCTGCTCCCGAACCGAAGACAACTCGCACTCCAATGCGGTCACGCGCTCGTCCTTCTCGCTGCACTGCGCCGCAGCCTCTGATTGTCCGCTCTTCAGAGCCGACACCTCGCTTTCTAGTGCACGCTTCTCCTCCTCCAACGCGGTCACGGCGGAGCTCTGTTGCGCACGAAGCTCGGCCAGCTCGGCGTTTTGTGCCGACAAACGCTCCTCGAGCAAAGACTTCTCGCTCTCGAGTGCGCTCACCTGGTCGCCTACCTGCGCGCGAGCAGCCTCCGACTTTGACGTCATCGACTCGAGCTGCTCCCGAACCGAAGACAACTCGCACTCCAATGCGGTCACGCGCTCGTCCTTCTCGCTACACTGCGCCGCAGCCTCTGATTGTCCGCTCTTCAGAGCCGACACCTCGCTTTCTAGTGCACGCTTCTCCTCCTCCAACGCGGTCACGGCGGAGCTCTGTTGCGCACGAAGCTCGGCCAGCTCGGCGTTTTGTGCCGACAAACGCTCCTCGAGCAAAGACTTCTCGCTCTCGAGTGCGCTCACCTGGTCGCCTACCTGCGCGCGAGCAGCCTCCGACTTTGACGTCATCGACTCGAGCTGCTCCCGAACCGAAGACAACTCGCACTCCAATGCGGTCACGCGCTCGTCCTTCTCGCTGCACTGCGCCGCAGCCTCTGATTGTCCGCTCTTCAGAGCCGACACCTCGCTTTCTAGTGCACGCTTCTCCTCCTCCAACGCGGTCACGGCGGAGCTCTGTTGCGCACGAAGCTCGGCCAGCTCGGCGTTTTGTGCCGACAAACGCTCCTCGAGCAAAGACTTCTCGCTCTCGAGTGCGCTCACCTGGTCGCCTACCTGCGCGCGAGCAGCCTCCGACTTTGACGTCATCGACTCGAGCTGCTCCCGAACCGAAGACAACTCGCACTCCAATGCGGTCACGCGCTCGTCCTTCTCGCTACACTGCGCCGCAGCCTCTGATTGTCCGCTCTTCAGAGCCGACACCTCGCTTTCTAGTGCACGCTTCTCCTCCTCCAACGCGGTCACGGCGGAGCTCTGTTGCGCACGAAGCTCGGCCAGCTCGGCGTTTTGTGCCGACAAACGCTCCTCGAGCAAAGACTTCTCGCTCTCGAGTGCGCTCACCTGGTCGCCTACCTGCGCGCGAGCAGCCTCCGACTTTGACGTCATCGACTCGAGCTGCTCCCGAACCGAAGACAACTCGCACTCCAATGCGGTCACGCGCTCGTCCTTCTCGCTGCACTGCGCCGCAGCCTCTGATTGTCCGCTCTTCAGAGCCGACACCTCGCTTTCTAGTGCACGCTTCTCCTCCTCCAACGCGGTCACGGCGGAGCTCTGTTGCGCACGAAGCTCGGCCAGCTCGGCGTTTTGTGCCGACAAACGCTCCTCGAGCAAAGACTTCTCGCTCTCGAGTGCGCTCACCTGGTCGCCTACCTGCGCGCGAGCAGCCTCCGACTTTGACGTCATCGACTCGAGCTGCTCCCGAACCGAAGACAACTCGCACTCCAATGCGGTCACGCGCTCGTCCTTCTCGCTACACTGCGCCGCAGCCTCTGATTGTCCGCTCTTCAGAGCCGACACCTCGCTTTCTAGTGCACGCTTCTCCTCCTCCAACGCGGTCACGGCGGAGCTCTGTTGCGCACGAAGCTCGGCCAGCTCGGCGTTTTGTGCCGACAAACGCTCCTCGAGCAAAGACTTCTCGCTCTCGAGTGCGCTCACCTGGTCGCCTACCTGCGCGCGAGCAGCCTCCGACTTTGACGTCATCGACTCGAGCTGCTCCCGAACCGAAGACAACTCGCACTCCAATGCGGTCACGCGCTCGTCCTTCTCGCTGCACTGCGCCGCAGCCTCTGATTGTCCGCTCTTCAGAGCCGACACCTCGCTTTCTAGTGCACGCTTCTCCTCCTCCAACGCGGTCACGGCGGAGCTCTGTTGCGCACGAAGCTCGGCCAGCTCGGCGTTTTGTGCCGACAAACGCTCCTCGAGCAAAGACTTCTCGCTCTCGAGTGCGCTCACCTGGTCGCCTACCTGCGCGCGAGCAGCCTCCGACTTTGACGTCATCGACTCGAGCTGCTCCCGAACCGAAGACAACTCGCACTCCAATGCGGTCACGCGCTCGTCCTTCTCGCTGCACTGCGCCGCAGCCTCTGATTGTCCGCTCTTCAGAGCCGACACCTCGCTTTCTAGTGCACGCTTCTCCTCCTCCAACGCGGTCACGGCGGAGCTCTGTTGCGCACGAAGCTCGGCCAGCTCGGCGTTTTGTGCCGACAAACGCTCCTCGAGCAAAGACTTCTCGCTCTCGAGTGCGCTCACCTGGTCGCCTACCTGCGCGCGAGCAGCCTCCGACTTTGACGTCATCGACTCGAGCTGCTCCCGAACCGAAGACAACTCGCACTCCAATGCGGTCACGCGCTCGTCCTTCTCGCTACACTGCGCCGCAGCCTCTGATTGTCCGCTCTTCAGAGCCGACACCTCGCTTTCTAGTGCACGCTTCTCCTCCTCCAACGCGGTCACGGCGGAGCTCTGTTGCGCACGAAGCTCGGCCAGCTCGGCGTTTTGTGCCGACAAACGCTCCTCGAGCAAAGACTTCTCGCTCTCGAGTGCGCTCACCTGGTCGCCTACCTGCGCGCGAGCAGCCTCCGACTTTGACGTCATCGACTCGAGCTGCTCCCGAACCGAAGACAACTCGCACTCCAATGCGGTCACGCGCTCGTCCTTCTCGCTGCACTGCGCCGCAGCCTCTGATTGTCCGCTCTTCAGAGCCGACACCTCGCTTTCTAGTGCACGCTTCTCCTCCTCCAACGCGGTCACGGCGGAGCTCTGTTGCGCACGAAGCTCGGCCAGCTCGGCGTTTTGTGCCGACAAACGCTCCTCGAGCAAAGACTTCTCGCTCTCGAGTGCGCTCACCTGGTCGCCTACCTGCGCGCGAGCAACCTCCGACTTTGACGTCATCGACTCGAGCTGCTCCCGAACCGAAGACAACTCGCACTCCAATGCGGTCACGCGCTCGTCCTTCTCGCTGCACTGCGCCGCAGCCTCTGATTGTCCGCTCTTCAGAGCCGACACCTCGCTTTCTAGTGCACGCTTCTCCTCCTCCAACGCGGTCACGGCGGAGCTCTGTTGCGCACGAAGCTCGGCCAGCTCGGCGTTTTGTGCCGACAAACGCTCCTCGAGCAAAGACTTCTCGCTCTCGAGTGCGCTCACCTGGTCGCCTACCTGCGCGCGAGCAGCCTCCGACTTTGACGTCATCGACTCGAGCTGCTCCCGAACCGAAGACAACTCGCACTCCAATGCGGTCACGCGCTCGTCCTTCTCGCTGCACTGCGCCGCAGCCTCTGATTGTCCGCTCTTCAGAGCCGACACCTCGCTTTCTAGTGCGCTTCTCCTCCTCCAACGCGGTCACGGCGGAGCTCTGTTGCGCACGAAGCTCGGCCAGCTCGGCGTTTTGTGCCGACAAACGCTCCTCGAGCAAAGACTTCTCGCTCTCGAGTGCGCTCACCTGGTCGCCTACCTGCGCGCGAGCAGCCTCCGACTTTGACGTCATCGACTCGAGCTGCTCCCGAACCGAAGACAACTCGCACTCCAATGCGGTCACGCGCTCGTCCTTCTCGCTACACTGCGCCGCAGCCTCTGATTGTCCGCTCTTCAGAGCCGACACCTCGCTTTCTAGTGCACGCTTCTCCTCCTCCAACGCGGTCACGGCGGAGCTCTGTTGCGCACGAAGCTCGGCCAGCTCGGCGTTTTGTGCCGACAAACGCTCCTCGAGCAAAGACTTCTCGCTCTCGAGTGCGCTCACCTGGTCGCCTACCTGCGCGCGAGCAGCCTCCGACTTTGACGTCATCGACTCGAGCTGCTCCCGAACCGAAGACAACTCGCACTCCAATGCGGTCACGCGCTCGTCCTTCTCGCTGCACTGCGCCGCAGCCTCTGATTGTCCGCTCTTCAGAGCCGACACCTCGCTTTCTAGTGCACGCTTCTCCTCCTCCAACGCGGTCACGGCGGAGCTCTGTTGCGCACGAAGCTCGGCCAGCTCGGCGTTTTGTGCCGACAAACGCTCCTCGAGCAAAGACTTCTCGCTCTCGAGTGCGCTCACCTGGTCGCCTACCTGCGCGCGAGCAGCCTCCGACTTTGACGTCATCGACTCGAGCTGCTCCCGAACCGAAGACAACTCGCACTCCAATGCGGTCACGCGCTCGTCCTTCTCGCTGCACTGCGCCGCAGCCTCTGATTGTCCGCTCTTCAGAGCCGACACCTCGCTTTCTAGTGCACGCTTCTCCTCCTCCAACGCGGTCACGGCGGAGCTCTGTTGCGCACGAAGCTCGGCCAGCTCGGCGTTTTGTGCCGACAAACGCTCCTCGAGCAAAGACTTCTCGCTCTCGAGTGCGCTCACCTGGTCGCCTACCTGCGCGCGAGCAGCCTCCGACTTTGACGTCATCGACTCGAGCTGCTCCCGAACCGAAGACAACTCGCACTCCAATGCGGTCACGCGCTCGTCCTTCTCGCTGCACTGCGCCGCAGCCTCTGATTGTCCGCTCTTCAGAGCCGACACCTCGCTTTCTAGTGCACGCTTCTCCTCCTCCAACGCGGTCACGGCGGAGCTCTGTTGCGCACGAAGCTCGGCCAGCTCGGCGTTTTGTGCCGACAAACGCTCCTCGAGCAAAGACTTCTCGCTCTCGAGTGCGCTCACCTGGTCGCCTACCTGCGCGCGAGCAGCCTCCGACTTTGACGTCATCGACTCGAGCTGCTCCCGAACCGAAGACAACTCGCACTCCAATGCGGTCACGCGCTCGTCCTTCTCGCTGCACTGCGCCGCAGCCTCTGATTGTCCGCTCTTCAGAGCCGACACCTCGCTTTCTAGTGCACGCTTCTCCTCCTCCAACGCGGTCACGGCGGAGCTCTGTTGCGCACGAAGCTCGGCCAGCTCGGCGTTTTGTGCCGACAAACGCTCCTCGAGCAAAGACTTCTCGCTCTCGAGTGCGCTCACCTGGTCGCCTACCTGCGCGCGAGCAGCCTCCGACTTTGACGTCATCGACTCGAGCTGCTCCCGAACCGAAGACAACTCGCACTCCAATGCGGTCACGCGCTCGTCCTTCTCGCTACACTGCGCCGCAGCCTCTGATTGTCCGCTCTTCAGAGCCGACACCTCGCTTTCTAGTGCACGCTTCTCCTCCTCCAACGCGGTCACGGCGGAGCTCTGTTGCGCACGAAGCTCGGCCAGCTCGGCGTTTTGTGCCGACAAACGCTCCTCGAGCAAAGACTTCTCGCTCTCGAGTGCGCTCACCTGGTCGCCTACCTGCGCGCGAGCAGCCTCCGACTTTGACGTCATCGACTCGAGCTGCTCCCGAACCGAAGACAACTCGCACTCCAATGCGGTCACGCGCTCGTCCTCGCTGCACTGCGCCGCAGCCTCTGATTGTCCGCTCTTCAGAGCCGACACCTCGCTTTCTAGTGCACGCTTCTCCTCCTCCAACGCGGTCACGGCGGAGCTCTGTTGCGCACGAAGCTCGGCCAGCTCGGCGTTTTGTGCCGACAAACGCTCCTCGAGCAAAGACTTCTCGCTCTCGAGTGCGCTCACCTGGTCGCCTACCTGCGCGCGAGCAGCCTCCGACTTTGACGTCATCGACTCGAGCTGCTCCCGAACCGAAGACAACTCGCACTCCAATGCGGTCGCTCGCCACCTTCTCGCTGCACTGCGCCGCAGCCTCTGATTGTCCGCTCTTCAGAGCCGACACTCGCTTTCTAGTGCA
>JAAVTH010000138.1:0-33001 GCA_011947325.1 Phytophthora macrochlamydospora
CCATCTTGCTCAACCGGTCAATAAAGACCACAATGCCCATGTTGCCTGCCGAGTCCTTCGGCAGGCCAAACATGAAGTCCATACTCATGGACTGCCAACACCCACTGGGTACAGGCAAGCTCGCCAAAGGCACTGCCGCATACGGCGCGGGTTTGACCCGTTGACACGTCTCACACGTACGCACATATGTGCTGACCCACTTGTACAGATTGGGCCACCCGTACATGGAGCTCACCGAACTGTAGGTCTTCTCGCGACAAGTGATGGCCGCTCGTGGAGCGTCGTGAGCCTCATACAGTATCCGATACTTGAGGTCCTCATCATGAGGCACCACGACACGTGGAGGGTCGTCGGGACCCGTGCTGTAGTACAGCATGCGCCATCGCAGGTGTAGCGATGCAGCCTCGCGCGCAAGCGCCCAGACAGTTATGTCTTCGAGTCTTTGAACTCGTCGCTCCCCAGAGCGCGCAGCAAAGCGACGCAGGACTCGTCCTGTGCATACGCTGCTCGGATCAAATCCGTCACCGACGACGTCACCATCGTGACATGAGAAAGCTCATAGTCCGGCCGGCGCGACAGCGCATCGGCCAGGACGTTCTGCCTGCCAGGCTTGCACTTCACCTCGAAGTTATACTCCGCAAAGAAGGAGAGCCAACGGGCCATTCTCTGCGAGAGGTGAGGCGACTGTGTCGCAGTGCATAGTGACGCATGATCCGTGAAGATCACGAACGGTTTAGAGCCGAGCAGGTGCACCCTGAACTTGACGAGAGCATACTTCATCGCAAGTAGCTCCTTGTCGTGAACTGTGTAGTTCTTCTCCGCAGCTTTAAGCTGACGAGACTCAAACGCGATCACGCGTTCACGCCCCTCGGCGTCCGCTTGAAGCAAAGCGCAGCCGATGGCAAAATCGGAGGCGTCACAGACGACACTGAACGGACGATCAGGGTCCGGCAGCGCCAATATCGGCGCCTGCAGGAGGCTCTCCTTGATCTGCGCAAACGCAGCCTCGTGCTCAGCACGCCAACACCAGTCCGCATCCTTCTTAAGGAGATTGGACAATGGCCTAGCCAGCTCAGCGTAATTTTCGCTGTACTTGTGCAAGTAATTGGCGAGGCCAAGCCACTTGCGAAGGTCCTTCTAGTTCAAAGGAACCGGCCAGTCCATTATGGCCTTGACCTTGGCAGGATCTGCCCGCAAGCCACGCTTCCCAATGAAGCAGCCGAGGAAGGGAATCTCCTCGGCGCCAAAGACACACTTGTCTACGTTGGCATACAACCTGTTCGTGCGCATGCACTCGAGCACCGCTCGCAGATGCTCAACGTGCATCTCGACGTCAGTCCTTCCGTGCTCAGCACGACTATGGACGAAGACGTCGTCAAAGTATGTCTGTGCATACGCCCGATGGGGCCGAAATAGCTGCGTCACAAGACGATTGAACGTCGCTGGCGCGTTCGACAGCCCTTGAGGCATAACGATCCACTCCCAGAGCCTACCGCTCGGTGTGCTCACCGCTGTAAGCGGCACATCACTCGCTCGCATGAGCAGCTGGTAATAGCCATCGACTAAGTCGAGCGCGCTATACATGGTACAACCAACCATGTTGTTCTGAAGAACATCCTTCCTAGGAATCGGCGTCTGCGCCGGGATCGTGGCCGCGTTCAGCTTATTGAAAGCATGAACAATGCGCCACTTGCCATTAGGCTTTCTGACACAGAACGTCGGCGTGGAGTGCGGAGACTTGCTCTCACGCACAAGCCCTGCCGCGTGCTTAGCACGGAAGAAGGCGTCAATGACGTCGCACTGCTCCTTTGGCAAGGGCCACTGGCGTGTGACGCAGTACTTCGTTCCGGGAACCAAGTCAATTTCATGACGGACCCCTCGGTCAGGAGAGAGGCCACTAGGTGGCTCCTTTGAGACAACGTCTCCATACTCCTTGAGTAAAGGGTAGAAGGGGTCAGTCGGGTCCTTCAGGATCGCTGACCCACTCCACGCATTCAATGCTTTCTTGGTCTCGACCAAGACCGACTCGTCCGCGAGGGACGACGAGTTCAACTCGTCTTCGGGTCGAATGGTGACCACTTCGGCGAGCTCGCCGTCCTTCAGCGCCGCCCCAAACTCGGCGACGGACATTTCGTCCAGCTCTAAGAGCTCGCCAACACTTGGCAGGTCATCGAGGCGCATGCCTCCTTCGACCGCACCCGTCACTCCGTCGACGAGAGTGTAAAGCAGTTCACAGCTCGGTCGCGGAGCCGCTAGAGGCGGGCGGCGCCATCGGCGCTATAGACACCTTGTGTCGCGCACGCCGTGCTTTCCGACGTCTACGCCTCACCGAGGCACGTCCAGGCGCGCTCTCGCCGCCTCTCGAATGAGGGGATTCGCCCGAGGGGGCACCACGCGAAGCGTCGTGGGATCTTTGATCGCGGGCGGCACTCGCCGCAGTCGACGTAACGACCTTCTCTGAAGGCCCAGTGTCACTTCGGACACCCAGCAACTCGCTCGGTCCACGACCGACGAAGCTCAGTGGAGTACGTGCCACTGCACAATCAACAGCCCTCAAAGGCTCAGTGTCCGGGACACTCAGTGACACACTCGGTCTACGACCGCAGTCACTCGACGAAGTACGTGCCGTCGCACAACTGGCAGCCCTCATAGGCTGTCCAGGACTACAGTCCTTCACGGTGCCGTCCACCAACTCGGACACACCGACATCTAGCACCATGGCCGACGCGGCCCAGTGCTCGCGCCAATAGCGCTTCTGCTTCCTAGCAGAGGTGGGTTCATGACTCGCCAAAGCTCCGCTAGGAAAGATGCGCGTAGCGCCCAGGTCTTCGACCGCCAATCGATCCATGGCTCTTGACGCTCTAGCCACGCCATGCCGAGGATGAGGTCGTACCTCGAATCCAGGCCAAGGACCAAACAGCGTTCTACGCTCTCGAAGTCCAAGAGCTTCAGCCCAAGGTCCATCGGGACCCTCGGCACCGTAACACGGGCCCCGTCGCGAGACGGACAGTGACCGTGTCACCACTTCGCTCTCGTAGAGCCTCAGCGTACCGCTGGCTACCTTGAATGGTAGAGCGTCTGACATAGTTGCCAGATGCCCCAGAGTCTATCAAGACTACCCACGTCTTGCCGAAACCCTTGACGTCCACCAGGACGACCAGCAAGCCCGGCCTGCATACACGTTTTGTGTTATAGAGCACGGAGCTCTTCGGGGCTGAGCCTTACTGCCTCTCACTTCCCATACGTACTACAGAACTCAGTTCTTCCCCAGTAGGCCGCCCCGCACAAACTAGGAGCCGGCGTTTCCCTGCGCCGAGCCTGTTTGGCTCTCGGCAGGGGTGCGACCGAGCTGACCGGAGCGCTGCTTGCGCAGAGGACATGTCGGCCTCAAGTGGCGGGTGCTCCCACACATGGCATCGCCGGATGCCTGCTCGCTGCTCAACAGCTCTGAGCTCCTCGGCATTCAGTGCCACACTGACGGCCTTCTCAAAGTTGGCCGGGCTCTCACGGAATACTTCCGTGCGAGCCACTCCAGCTCGAAGCCCTTCCATGAAGACGGTCACGGTGACCACGTCGGGTAGAGGGTCGGCAGCCATGCCCGCAATGAGCGTTCGTAGCTCTTGGACATAGTCCACCAAGTCCTTCTTACCCTGGCGGGTGGCAAGGAAGCGTGACCTCACGCGATACGCCTGGTTAGGCGGTGAGAACACCTGCAGGAGCTTCTCCTTCAGCTCCTTCCAGGTTGGGAAGGCCATTTCGACAGACGTCCCCGACGTCAAGGCCCATTCTCTCGCTCGCCCTTCGAGCTTAGAGATCGCTAGCGCCACGCGCTGATTCTCCATTTGGAGCATGGCCGAACCCATGGCCATCTCGACCTCCCGGGTCCACAATAGGAGGTTCTCCCCTCCTTCCCCGAGAAGGTCTTCACGCTCACCGAGAGCGGCTTCGCCCGCCGAGGGGCGCTGCAGCAGCGACACGCTGTTGGATATGCTCCAGCATAGCACTCTCGTACTTCGAAAACGCCTCAAGGCGCGCCGTCACGGCGTCAGGTCCTTGTGACGCAAGGAGCGCCATGCCCTCAGGGCCCAGCAAGGACGCAAGCTTCTTAAGCGTGTCCTGCTGGCTGGGAGTCAAGTGCGCAAACGCTACTTGCTCCATCCTCACAGAGGTTCAGTCGACGACTCAAGAGTCGGATTGACTACAAGAGCTACCAGGTGCAGCGGGGCTGCGTAGCAGTGCACGTGCACAGAGGAAGACGTAGGACTCCCCGAGTCGGTGTCTCTAGGCTTTGAGCCTTTGGTTCTATACAAGAACCAAGTACAGTCCCGTAACTAGGACTCGCAGAGTCAGTGTCCTCTAAAACAAGGACCACACTAATTAACTGCAAAAATAGAACTGAATTGAATTGTTTATCTGACCCTGGTGTAAATGTATAGACTAAACTATGTGGCATAGTTAATCTAAGAGATATGTAAACGAGTGGTGGAGAGCCAAATGGCTACTCTATGGCTACATAGCCAGAAAGTCTACACACGGTTATGACTTTCGTGTAACCCCGTTACAGTGAACATGCTGGTGGGACTCAACTAAGAACATAAAGAGAATAAGTATTTGAGTATGTGATTATGAGAAAAATGGTGTCTAAGGTCGGAATATGCGTAGCAACTGAATGTGCGCGTGTAGGTTTGAATGTTTGTGTAGTACGAGTGTATGTCGAGTCTATTTGGAGGTTGGGAAGTGTGTTGTGTGGCGGAAATTTGGTGATGTTTTCCGTCCAGGAGGTGGTTGTTGCACAGCGCGAGCTGTGGCAACGTGGCCAGGATCTTGGTGAACCGAGATCAGTTGTGAACTCCTTCAGCGGCGGTTCTTGGAGCTGCCGTTGAAGGATTGGCGTGTGCACCTCGTGAATCCCTATAGATTCGACCCTTGGATTCCGCGTTTAATCTACCGGATGGCCTTTCACAGTCAAAGACACAAAGAGTGTTAGATGTATTAGTTTGCCCACAATTGTTCCCCTGCAGCCCACTTTTCTTGGGCGGCAGTTGAAGAGACGGGGTTCTTGGACTGCAAGTTCAAGAAGAACTAGCAACCACAGATAATCAATATACGGAGAGATCCTTATGCAAATATACAGCCGACACTTATTCTTATAGACCCTTGGTCGGGGGTCTCACACCAAGTTCAATCCAACGCCCAAGACACCTGGAAAGTCTTGGACTTGGTTCAGCGAACGCGCACCACCTTCAATCGAAAGAACACACAGATCAGTCAATACAAATCCCAATACAGAACGTTGTAAGACGCAGTCTCAAAGCAAACTCAAGCGGCGATTGCTATCCAGCCGCTTGAGCGTAGTTTTAATATGAAATGGGTTGGCCTGCAAGACAGACGACCAACTAGTAAACGAAATGGTCGGGGCGCCTAGACTCCCTCCCAATTGGACTTAACAAACAGGTGGGGAGCAGCAGGTCACCTTAGCACTAACACACAAAGAGCACCAACTGGCGCTTGTCCAGTACAGGGCAAAAGAACTCTCTGATTGATATCTCTTATAGCTAGTAGATCTGCAGCCCTTCCGCAGATCTTGGGCGCAATCATTAGGATACGAATTAGTCTTGATATTAGTATGCTTGACTTGATGACAGCCACTTACCATAAATTCGTCGCTCTTCAAATCATCTGTGGCGTAAACATTCTGGGTACAAACCACTGGGTCCATGGTGAATGCGAATTCTCGCTAAGTGCCAGAATCCACGTCCAACGGAAAATCTCCATCGAAGAAATCTCCATCCAAGAGAATCTCCATCGAAGAAATGGCCGCCCAAGAAATATACCCTTGGAATGTTCATCCAAGAACTTCTTGGGTCTTGGGCGGCAGCTGTGCTTCTTGGGTCACTTGGGCAGCTTGGGGATTTACAGGTCCTTGCCTCACACATCGTGAGGTTAGCCAAGGCGAGACGGGTTGCACACAGGAATGCCTTTCACTGTGGCAATTTATACCTTGGTTCTTGGCGACCCGTTTAAGGACGAGTGGTGACCAGGACGTAACGTGCACTCACGCTCAAGGCAATGTGCCCTTGTGCGTACATTCCAAGAGCGGAGATCCCTTCAACGTGCATTCCTAGGACACGCCATTTCTTGGGCGTGCCTTTCAAGACACATTTTCATGGTCGCACTTCCTGGTCTTGAGGGCCCATCCTTGGTAGGACAGCACCCCCCGCCTTCTCCCAAGCGACACGTTTTATCGCACACTTCTTCATCTCTTGAACGTAATATCCAACACTAGCTCCACAGTAAACTCCATATGATGTAAGCTCTCCACAGCGCGATCCATAGAAAAACACAATTCACATCGTCACAGTTGTAGATGGAGAATATATGTAAAACTAGCGTGTTGTATAATACATGCGGGTATGCGAACGAAAAAAATCTGTCGAATAGTTAAAGAAAAGAGGCAAAGAATAAGAAGTGGAAAAAGGTTATGGATGAGTGTGAGAGTGTTGTTGGAAATAGTGTGAATGTGAGTGAGTGCCAGTTTGGGTAGAGTTTGAGTATGCGTAGAATCGGAGTGTGTAGAGTAGGAATGTGTGTAGAGTACGAGTGTTATAGCGTATGAATGTTAATGGATTGAGAATTAATATTGTATGAGTTAAGTTAAAATGAAAGTGTAAGTATGATATGGTGTTAGGTAAATGAGAAAGGTAGTGTGGGAGCGAAAGACAAAGAAAAGAATGATGGAAGTTGATGAAAGTTGATGGATTGAGATTGATAGGAAAAGTAATTGGAATGATTTGATAGAGAGTTAGAGTTAGTTAATTGATTAGTAATGTGGAAGAGTGAGAGGTGGGAGTACGTGGATAGTATGGATAGTATATACACTGCCGGTCAAAATAAACCGGCCACCCACGTTTCGGTCGATATCTCTGTCAATAATTAGTGTTAGACTGTGAGCTTTTGATATGTTATTTGTACTGTGTAACGTCAAAGCCTACTTGTGCTAACACTCGCGTTTTTGCGGTTTGTAGCATACCTCTCATACAACTATCGCTTTTGCACTACGGCCCAAACTTCCGGCCACCAACAACCCATACAAAATACTATATAAAAGAAATGGGTACAGACTACTTACATTAGTAGTGTGTTTTATCGCCCTTCCTATCGATCACTTCGATGCACCTGCGCGGCATCGACCGTATTAACGTCGTAAGAGTCGTGTGCTCGATAGTCTTCCACGCTTGGAGTATAGCATCAGTTAGTTCAGCCACATTAGTGTACTGCCTGCCGTTTGGGTATACCTTGCGCGCTAGAATTGCCCATAGATTTTCGATGGGGTTGAGATCTGGCGAGCGAGCAGGCCAAGTCATCAGGATGATGCTCTACTCGTAAAAAACTCCATCGTCTCTCAAGACGTGTGTATCGAAGCGTTGTCCTGCTAGTACACAAAATCAACCCCGTAGTGCAGATGAGCGTAGGGCACCAAGTAGTCAGACACAGTTTGGATATAATGTGCTGAGGCTTGCCGCCCCACAAGCACCGCGAGCTCCGTCTTGCCCTTCGCGCTGAAGCCGCCCCACACCATCACGGATCCTCCACCATTTTGACGACGCACGGTTGAACGCAAAGGCCGACGAACGTCATGCCAATACCTTTGCAGCCCGTCTGGTCCATCCAGATTAAATTTCTTTTCGTCAGAAAATACAACGCAATCCCACTCCTCTGTGGACTTCAGAACCATGTCCTTGGCCCACGCTAGACGAGCCGCCTTGTGCGCAGTCGTCAAGGCGAGCGTGTTCTCCATCTTGGAGTAGACGAGCCAATCGACGCCAGCGAGAAGGCGCCTAATTGTGCGCACCGAACAGGTGGCGTTGCAGTCGGTCTTGAGCTGCGCGGCCGAGAAGTCTCCGGAGGAGGCTTTCGGAGCAGGCGGCGCGCCAGCCGCTCGGAGACGATGGGCTTGCGGCCTGGGCGTGGCTTGGTATCTGGACGAGGCAACAGCGCTCGCTCGACAACGTCTCTTGAGCGCTTGACCTTCCTTGAAATTGCTCGCACAGAGAGCCCTGCCTTGTACTCGCCCCCGCTCCTCGTCACTTGGCCACGGTGCCATGCAATTGCAAATGGGAAACTGCGGCGCTCAACTACGAAAGCATCGCGCCAAGCAGCACCAGAACGGCTGGACAAGAAAGACTGCTCTACTTTTCCTGTACCCATTTCTTTTATATAGTGTTTTGCCTGGGTTGTTGGTGGCCGGAAGTTTGGGCCGTAGTGCAAAAGCGATAGTTGTATGAGAGGTATGCTACAAGCCGCAATAACGCGAGTGTTAGCACAAGTAGGCTTTGACGTTACACAGTACAAATGACATATCAAAAGCTCACAGTCTAACACTAATTATTGACCGAGATATCGACCGAAACGTGGGTGGCCTGTATATAGAATACGCCAATTGCGTTGAAATCGGGTGGAGATTGTCGCGTTTACCCGGGGCTTGATTCCAAAGAGGAACGTTTATTAATGAAAGAAATGCAAACAGGCAAACTGAGCCGAGCTAACCTCTCTTGTGTCTTCATCCAGGCTCAGCAGTCATGCAGTCGTGGGCGTGTGCCAACGCCCATTAGGAGCCCGTGCAGTGTGCCCCTGATCCAATCCAGTGCTACGACGTAAACCTCTCCTTCGCTGGTAGGGATGGAGGCGCGTGCCTCGCCATCCCCAGTGCCTGCATTGGCTGAGGGCTTGACTCACCGTGTGCTGACGCGACCAAAGCTTGAAACAGTGCCGTACGCTTGTCGACATAGCCTCCCAAAGCTTGGACGCGACAGCCAAGTTGAGCTAGTCGACTTGGTCACGGAGCTCATCATCGGGGTCCGTGATGGCGACGTGTTCGTTGACTTTGTCGGAACGTCTTGCAGCAGTGTAGTGAACGATTCCCACGAATCTTTGATCGCTTGGAGGCCAACCCAGGAAACCAGCAGTTCCCAACGGCGTAGAGCTTGGTTGTAGCGATGATCGCGAATCGCTTCAGCTCCTAGCATGATGCCCTGGCCGGAGACAAGCTCCAGCAGTTCAGCCGATTGATTGAGATTCTTGTCGCAGTAGAACCGCAATCTCGAAGCATGCACGTCATACTCTCATCCAGTAATGAGGTGCTTGATCAGGAAGGAGTGTGGTTTTGCTTCAACCACGTTGAAGGGGCCGACCCACTGGCCCAGCAGCTTGTTGGTGGGGAGTCTTTGGTCAACACGCGACCACAAGACAAAGTCACCTACATCGAAGTTCGCTGGAGTGCCCTTGTGAGCGGCCATGTCCTGCAGTCGGCGACGTTCCTTGGCCTCGACCACTTCCTTGTGCATCTCTTGGAGAGACCGACGCAGGAGCTCCAGTTGTTCACCCACATTATCCAGGTCGACGACCACAAAATGATCAGCATCATCACGGCGTCCGATGACCGCATCTAGTGGTGACATAGCTAGGAGTCCCATGAACAGCTCAACGGGCGAGTGCTGTCCGAGCGTTCGAACGGGTGTGTGATTCAAATTCGCCTGTAGAAGTGGGAGTAGATAGGGCCATTCATGCACGTCTAGGTTGTACTCCAGGAGAAGCGCCCTCTCCACCTGAAGGACGTCTTCGTTGAGTCGCTCGACGGTGCCATTCAGCCACGGCGAATACACCGGGGAAAATTCTTGTTGAATCTTCATTCTCTCGCACAGATGCTTGACCGTCTCGTTGCGAAAATGACTTCCTTGGTCGGATATCAGCATATCTGCTACTCCGTAGCGCGCGCACCAAAATGCCAGCGCTTCAGCAGCCACGAACGCGGTGGGTGTGGCACACGGGAACAACTCACAGAAGTGCGTCAGCTGGTCCTTCATGACCAGAAGATAAGACGTGTCCCCGTAGCCGCTTCCCAGGTACAAAAGTCGGAGTGAAGAGCTTCATTCCGCTTGCTCACCGTCAGTGTCGGCCCATACGGGTGAGGAATGATCCGAGGTCCCTTGATATACTTGCAGAGCTAGCATTCGCGGACAAACTTTTCAGTTTTCTCTGCGACTCGGGCGATCCAAAAGCGTTCTTGCAGGATGGTCTGCATTGGTTCTTGGCCTCGGTGGCCATGAAATCCAGCATGCGCGACCACGAATAATCGTGCGAGGAGCTCCTTCACCCCGTTAGGAATCCACGGGCACCCGTCGACCTTGACCACTCCATCCACCTCCTCGAAAGCAACTCGTAGCTTAGTCTGCTCGCGGTCAGCATCCTGTTGAGCGTGTCGGATGTCATCAAGAGTAGGAAACTGAAACCCAGCGTCCGCTAGTGGTCTCAACTGCGAGATCTCCGTCATTGGCGGCGTGCGGCGGCTGCGGGTTTGCACCGCAGTGAGTTTGACCACTTCACGAGCGTGCCAGCGAGAAACAATATCTGCCCAGACATTGTTTTCGCCCGATATGCGCTCGATGACATAATGTAGCCCACACAGCCGCATCGCCCAGCGTTGAAGGCGGTCGCGAACGTGTTTCTTGAGCTCGTCATGGGGCGCAAATATGTAGATTAGGTTTGCGTGGTCGCAATAAAGACGGAAACCGTTCGGACGGAGCAGCAAGTACTCCAGTTCGTGGCAGGCTTTGACAATCGGATAAGCCTCCTTTTCCACGATGGTCCAGTTTAACTCCTTGTGCTTGAAGGTGCTGCTCTTGCAGATAATCAATTGGTGCTGCTGTTGAGCAACTGGGACATTTGCCTTCCACTCAGAGACTTGAGTCACGATAATGGAGTATCCCGTAAGGCTGGCATCGGTGAATACCAGGAGCTCTGCATCGGGGTCCGGTGTAGCAATCAGCGCGGAGTCACGAACCAGGGCTAGCATCGACTGGTACGCAGCTTCGTCAGACGCAGACCACGCGGTGGCCACATTGAGCGCGTTCCGGCTGCGGCCTCCAACGCGTTTCTTCTCGGCTACAAGTTTTTCTTGGAGGGGTGCGATCGTGCGAGAATAGTCAGGCAGCGAGTCTTATAACCACGTAGTAGCGCACACGAAGTACTGCAAGTCGGCCACCGTAGCCGGCAGGGGGAGCGTGGACAACGCTTGCTCGCGGTTGGGGTCGTGTCGAATACCTGCACCACTAATGAGACGTCCACACCAGAGCACCTCCAGAGAGAAAAGCGAGCATTTGCTCATGTTCAGCTTCAGATTGGCGGCTGCCACCAGCAAAACAAATTCTTTGAGCACACCGACAAATTCCTGCACCGTATGCGCGTACAGAATGACATCATCGACCCACACGAGTGCAGAATGAGGGATGAGCGGCGCTAGGACTCGTTGCATCTCGCCTTGAAAGTGGAGGGCAGAGTCCATGCCCCCTTGAGGAACACGATTGGGGGTGAATACTCCATCTTCAGTGATGAAAGAGAAAACCTCACGACTTTCCTCAGCGAGGGGAGTTGCCAAAACCCGTGCGTGAAATCCATGTTCCCGAACACCTCCTTGCCCTCCAAGGCCTCGGCGATTGTCGCTGCCGATGGCATGGCCCCAGCAATTGGGATGGTGACGCGGTTGACTGGGCGGTAATCTATCGTGAGCCTGGCTTGCGCACCGGCACAACCGCGCAGGCCCATCGCGAGGCGTTGTTTTTCTCCACCAGGTTGTTATCCACGAGTGATTTAACATACTCGCGAATAAACTGTGCTTGCAGCGACGCGTATTTCCTCGGCGACGTACGATGTGGGACCGCCCCGATTTTCAGCGTCACTTGGAGAGGCTTCACACGGGCTGGCGGGTCCGAGTTGACGGCATCACGCCAGATATCCGGGAACTGAGACAGCATGCTGGGACGGCTTCTGCCCGTTGTTGCCGTTGTTCTGCTTATTGTGCTGGTTGGTTTCCACCACGGTTATTCTGTTTCCCAGTCTTCTGCTTCTGGCCCAGCTCCCTGCTTTGTCGTTTCTCGGACTGCTCGAGCCCCTCGAAGTATTGGACAGCTCGCTGTGGGGTACTGAACGTAACTCCACTTGCTTCGTTCGCCTTCTTCCAGTCGTTCGGCATTGCTCTCCAGAAGTACCGGATCCAAGATTATTCGCTCAGCATCACTGCTTGCCCAGGAAGCATCTTCAGCATGCGAATGAGCTCCAGCATTCTCTGGTAACACTGTGCTACTATCTCGCTGCGCCGCTTTGCAAAGAGAAACAACTCTTCTTCCAGTTGCTCCGAGTAGTTGTCCGGAACATACACCCTGGCCCATTCAGCATACACCTGGGTGAAAACGTCCACGTCTTTCATGTCCTTTTGTCGCTAAGACGTTCCCAAGCCTCCAGCGCTTCCGCTTCCAGAATCAGCTTGAGGTGGAAGTGTGCTGGTTCAGACTTCCAGCTCCTTAGACTACACAAGCGGTCAAACTTCTGCGTCCATTTCAGCCAGTCCCTCGCCGTGCCTCCACTGAACTTCGGGATGGTTACTTTCACAAATTCACGATCTGTGGTTGAAGTTTTCTCCACCGTCGTGACTTGGTACGTGATGAATTTCTCCTGTATATAGAATACGCCAATTGTGTGGAATCGGGTGGAGGTGTGGAGGCAAACCCCACACTTTAGAGCCAATTTTGACCTGAAATCGGTGGAGGCGACAACTGGAATCGGTGGAGGCACCCCAATATGAGAGGCCGAAAATACTTCGGTCTCGGGTTATTATTGGTCGAAATCTATATGTGCTCTTCATACGTATTAACACCACATGTATCAGGGGCGAGCCGAAAAAAACAAACTAGCCCACACATAGTGAAACTAAGTACACGTAGGTTTTGAATGTCTGTGAACACGATGGTGGCACTCCTGAGTTACAGAGACAGGCCCATCAGCTAATCAGCGATCAGAAACGATAACAACGTCTACACGCACGGTTGGGCTGAAAACTTGGGAGACTGCGTTTTCATATACGGGGAAGAAGATGGTGATAGTGCGATGTGACAGAGACAGGCTCATCAGCCAACCAGCGATCAGGATCGATAACTACGGCTGTATACACCCGTTTGGGCTGAAAACTTGGGGGCTACGTTTTCATATATAGGGAAGAAGATGGTGATAGTCTGTAGTGACATAGACAGGTGTACCCAGCAATCACCGAGTGGCACATTTATCTACGGCCGCACACACTTGTTTCGACTAAAAACTCGGAAAATTACGTTTTTGTATATGAGGAACACGATGGCGACATTACAAAGTGATAGAGACAGGTTTGTCAACCAGTCGACGATCAGTAAGGTTAATTACGGCTGCTTACTCCCGTTTGGGATGATAACTTAGGAGACTACGTTTTCGTATGTGGGGAAGAATATGGTGATAGTTTGAAGTAACAGAAACAGACCCATCAGCCAATGAGCGTTCACAAAAGCCATTGCAGGCATCGTACGCCCGACTGAATCGGAACAGTGAATATATATGTTTCGACGCAAGGTGAACATGCTGGCGGGACTTAACTAAGAACATCGAGAGCATAAGTATTTGAGTGTGTGATTATGAGACAAATGGTGTGTAAGGTCGGAATATGCGTAGCAACTGAATGTGCGCGTGTTGGTTTTCATGTTTGTATAGTACGAGTGTATGCAGTTTACAAATGGGTGATGAGAAGTGTGTTGTAGAGGGAGAATATGTGCAGAATAGGCATGATGTATAAGATGTGTGCGTACGGGAACGAAAACAATGTATGTAGAATAGTTCAAGAAAACATGGTAAAGAGGAAGAAGCGGAAAAAGGTTGTGAATGATTATGAGTGTGAGAATGTTGTTGGAAATAGTGTGAATGTGAGTGAGTACCAGTTCGTGTAGAGTTTGAGTAAGTGTAGAACTGGAGTGTATAGAGTGGGAATGTGTGCAGAATATGAGTGTTGTAGCGTATGAATGTTAATGGGTTGAGAATTAATATAGTATGGCTTGAGTATTATATGGTATGGTTTGAGTTTAATATGTCGTGGTGTAGTAAATCCTCCGTTCTGGCATATGCCATGGCTCAGGCGGTCAGCCACTAAGTCAGCGAACTGTGTGTGTACACAGTTGGCGAGTGCGACTTAAGAAGACACAGCGAGTCGATCTTATTCGACTCAGCGAAGTCCAGTCGAGTATGGCCGGACTTGGCGAAGGGTCGACTTCGACTTGGCGATAGACTGATCTCGACTTGGCGATAGACTTGACCCCGACTTGGCGAGAGACTTGATCTCGACTTGGCGAGCCCAAGATCTTTGGCCACGAAGCGTCGCAGGGTGCGAAGAGCCGTTGTGACAGAGTCACCGCGGGCAAGATAGAAGTATTAACGGACTATTTCATTGCATATTTGTATAGAAAGGATAGGAAACGGAAACCCCTTAGCGTTTCCACAAAAGACTACGATATAACTAACAGAGCAGAATTTTCCAAGTTCTAGACAAGTGCACACTCTTCCGGTAAGTCCCTGCACGGGCTGGATGTCTGCTGTCGTTCCCCGAGAGGCATAACTTGTTGGGGAAGCGACTGGTAGCGCCAAGAGTTAAGGTCGGCCCGGGGAAGGGCATTTCTCGCTACCAGCGAAGACAAATCTCGCCAACTTGGCGAGTCGACGGGTCTCTAACCCAGAACGTCGTTAATCTTCTAGTCGGGCGTACGCTGCGCTCGGTGACCTGTAAAGCGCTCGCGCGCCGACGTCCATCCTTTGATGTGAGGTCACAGGGTCGAGGAGCGGAGGCTACTAAGCTCAGGCAGGCCTCTGGAGAGATTGGTAGCTGGCGACTGCGAAGCAATTCCACCGCTGTCCCGGAAGGGCCGAATCGCGAAGGGACAACCCTTGCGCAGGCCACACAGAGTCGCCGACCTTAGACTCGGCGAATTTGTTGTGTGTATTGCGAGGAAGCCAAACTTGACGGTTTTGTGTGTTCTCCAACACCACAATGTTATGGGTTGAGTCAAACTGAAAGTGTGAATAGTATGATACTGTGGTAGGTAAATGAGAAAATAGGGTGGGAGTAAAAGAAAATGAAAAGAATGGTAAAAGTTGATAAATTAGATGGATTCAATAGGTAAGAAAAGTAATTTGAAGGATTAGATAGAGTGTTAGAGTTAGTTAGAAATGTGGGGAAATGAGAATTGGGAGTATATGGATAGTATGGTTAGTATATAACTATATATATATGGTTGGCGCTACATACGAGGAACATGATGGTGATAGTCCCACGTGACAGAGACAGGCCCATCATCCAATCTTCAATCAGGAACGATTGCTGCGGCTGTACATCCCGGTTTAGGCTGAAAACTTGGGGGGGACTACGTTTTCATATACGGGGAAGAAGAAGGTGATAGTGTGAAAAGACATAGACAGGCCCATCACCCAATCAGCGATCAGGAGCGATAAATGTTGCTGTAAATACCCGTTTGAGCTAAAAACTTAGGAGGCTACGTTTTCATATGTGGAGAACACGATGTTGATTGTCTGAGGTGACAGAGACAGGCTCACCAGCCAGTCAGCGAGTAGCAAAGTTATGTACGGCCGCACACACTGTTTCGACTAAAATCTTGGAGAATTACGTTTTTGTATATGAGGAACACGATGGCGACATTGCGAAGTGATAGAGACAGGCCTGTCAACAAATCAACGATCAGTAAGGTTAATTACGGCTGCTTACTCCCGTTTGGGATGATAACTTAGGAGACTACGTTTTCGTATGTGGGGAAGAATATGGTGATAGTTTGAAGTAACAGAAACAGACCCATCAGCCAATGAGCGTTCACAAAAGCCATTGCAGGCATCGTACGCCCGACTGAATCGGAACAGTGAATATATATGTTTCGACGCAAGGTGAACATGCTGGCGGGACTTAACTAAGAACATCGAGAGCATAAGTATTTGAGTGTGTGATTATGAGACAAATGGTGTGTAAGGTCGGAATATGCGTAGCAACTGAATGTGCGCGTGTTGGTTTTCATGTTTGTATAGTACGAGTGTATGCAGTTTACAAATGGGTGATGAGAAGTGTGTTGTAGAGGGAGAATATGTGCAGAATAGGCATGATGTATAAGATGTGTGCGTACGGGAACGAAAACAATGTATGTAGAATAGTTCAAGAAAACATGGTAAAGAGGAAGAAGCGGAAAAAGGTTGTGAATGATTATGAGTGTGAGAATGTTGTTGGAAATAGTGTGAATGTGAGTGAGTACCAGTTCGTGTAGAGTTTGAGTAAGTGTAGAACTGGAGTGTATAGAGTGGGAATGTGTGCAGAATATGAGTGTTGTAGCGTATGAATGTTAATGGGTTGAGAATTAATATAGTATGGCTTGAGTATTATATGGTATGGTTTGAGTTTAATATGTCGTGGTGTAGTAAATCCTCCGTTCTGGCATATGCCATGGCTCAGGCGGTCAGCCACTAAGTCAGCGAACTGTGTGTGGTACACAGTTGGCGAGTGCGACTTAAGAAGACACAGCGAGTCGATCTTATTCGACTCAGCGAAGTCCAGTCGAGTATGGCCGGACTTGGCGAGGGGACCGACTTGGACTTGGCGAAGGGTCGACTTCGACTTGGCGATAGACTGATCTCGACTTGGCGATAGACTTGACCCCGACTTGGCGAGAGACTTGATCTCGACTTGGCGAGCCCAAGATCTTTGGCCACGAAGCGTCGCAGGGTGCGAAGAGCCGTTGTGACAGAGTCACCGCGGGCAAGATAGAAGTATTAACGGACTATTTCATTGCATATTTGTATAGAAAGGATAGGAAACGGAAACCCCTTAGCGTTTCCACAAAAGACTACGATATAACTAACAGAGCAGAATTTTCCAAGTTCTAGACAAGTGCACACTCTTCCGGTAAGTCCCTGCACGGGCTGGATGTCTGCTGTCGTTCCCCGAGAGGCATAACTTGTTGGGGAAGCGACTGGTAGCGCCAAGAGTTAAGGTCGGCCCGGGGAAGGGCATTTCTCGCTACCAGCGAAGACAAATCTCGCCAACTTGGCGAGTCGACGGGTCTCTAACCCAGAACGTCGTTAATCTTCTAGTCGGGCGTACGCTGCGCTCGGTGACCTGTAAAAGCGCTCGCGCGCCGACGTCCATCCTTTGATGTGAGGTCACAGGGTCGAGGAGCGGAGGCTACTAAGCTCAGGCAGGCCTCTGGAGAGATTGGTAGCTGGCGACTGCGAAGCAATTCCACCGCTGTCCCGGAAGGGCCGAATCGCGAAGGGACAACCCTTGCGCAGGCCACACAGAGTCGCCGACCTTAGACTCGGCGAATTTGTTGTGTGTATTGCGAGGAAGCCAAACTTGACGGTTTTGTGTGTTCTCCAACACCACAATGTTATGGGTTGAGTCAAACTGAAAGTGTGAATAGTATGATACTGTGGTAGGTAAATGAGAAAATAGGGTGGGAGTAAAAGAAAATGAAAAGAATGGTAAAAGTTGATAAATTAGATGGATTCAATAGGTAAGAAAAGTAATTTGAAGGATTAGATAGAGTGTTAGAGTTAGTTAGAAATGTGGGGAAATGAGAATTGGGAGTATATGGATAGTATGGTTAGTATATAACTATATATATATGGTTGGCGCTACATACGAGGAACATGATGGTGATAGTCCCACGTCACAGAGACAGGCCCATCATCCAATCTTCAATCAGGAACGATTGCTGCGGCTGTACATCCCGGTTTAGGCTGAAAACTTGGGGGGGACTACGTTTTCATATACGGGGAAGAAGAAGGTGATAGTGTGAAAAGACATAGACAGGCCCATCACCCAATCAGCGATCAGGAGCGATAAATGTTGCTGTAAATACCCGTTTGAGCTAAAAACTTAGGAGGCTACGTTTTCATATGTGGAGAACACGATGTTGATTGCCTGAGGTGACAGAGACAGGCTCACCAGCCAGTCAGCGAGTAGCAAAGTTATGTACGGCCGCACACACTGTTTCGACTAAAATCTTGGAGAATTACGTTTTTGTATATGAGGAACACGATGGCGACATTGCGAAGTGATAGAGACAGGCCTGTCAACAAATCAACGATCAGTAAGGTTAATTACGGCTGCTTACTCCCGTTTGGGATGATAACTTAGGAGACTACGTTTTCGTATGTGGGGAAGAATATGGTGATAGTTTGAAGTAACAGAAACAGACCCATCAGCCAATGAGCGTTCACAAAAGCCATTGCAGGCATCGTACGCCCGACTGAATCGGAACAGTGAATATATATGTTTCGACGCAAGGTGAACATGCTGGCGGGACTTAACTAAGAACATCGAGAGCATAAGTATTTGAGTGTGTGATTATGAGACAAATGGTGTGTAAGGTCGGAATATGCGTAGCAACTGAATGTGCGCGTGTTGGTTTTCATGTTTGTATAGTACGAGTGTATGCAGTTTACAAATGGGTGATGAGAAGTGTGTTGTAGAGGGAGAATATGTGCAGAATAGGCATGATGTATAAGATGTGTGCGTACGGGAACGAAAACAATGTATGTAGAATAGTTCAAGAAAACATGGTAAAGAGGAAGAAGCGGAAAAAGGTTGTGAATGATTATGAGTGTGAGAATGTTGTTGGAAATAGTGTGAATGTGAGTGAGTACCAGTTCGTGTAGAGTTTGAGTAAGTGTAGAACTGGAGTGTATAGAGTGGGAATGTGTGCAGAATATGAGTGTTGTAGCGTATGAATGTTAATGGGTTGAGAATTAATATAGTATGGCTTGAGTATTATATGGTATGGTTTGAGTTTAATATGTCGTGGTGTAGTAAATCCTCCGTTCTGGCATATGCCATGGCTCAGGCGGTCAGCCACTAAGTCAGCGAACTGTGTGTGGTACACAGTTGGCGAGTGCGACTTAAGAAGACACAGCGAGTCGATCTTATTCGACTCAGCGAAGTCCAGTCGAGTATGGCCGGACTTGGCGAGGGGACCGACTTGGACTTGGCGAAGGGTCGACTTCGACTTGGCGATAGACTGATCTCGACTTGGCGATAGACTTGACCCCGACTTGGCGAGAGACTTGATCTCGACTTGGCGAGCCCAAGATCTTTGGCCACGAAGCGTCGCAGGGTGCGAAGAGCCGTTGTGACAGAGTCACCGCGGGCAAGATAGAAGTATTAACGGACTATTTCATTGCATATTTGTATAGAAAGGATAGGAAACGGAAACCCCTTAGCGTTTCCACAAAAGACTACGATATAACTAACAGAGCAGAATTTTCCAAGTTCTAGACAAGTGCACACTCTTCCGGTAAGTCCCTGCACGGGCTGGATGTCTGCTGTCGTTCCCCGAGAGGCATAACTTGTTGGGGAAGCGACTGGTAGCGCCAAGAGTTAAGGTCGGCCCGGGGAAGGGCATTTCTCGCTACCAGCGAAGACAAATCTCGCCAACTTGGCGAGTCGACGGGTCTCTAACCCAGAACGTCGTTAATCTTCTAGTCGGGCGTACGCTGCGCTCGGTGACCTGTAAAAGCGCTCGCGCGCCGACGTCCATCCTTTGATGTGAGGTCACAGGGTCGAGGAGCGGAGGCTACTAAGCTCAGGCAGGCCTCTGGAGAGATTGGTAGCTGGCGACTGCGAAGCAATTCCACCGCTGTCCCGGAAGGGCCGAATCGCGAAGGGACAACCCTTGCGCAGGCCACACAGAGTCGCCGACCTTAGACTCGGCGAATTTGTTGTGTGTATTGCGAGGAAGCCAAACTTGACGGTTTTGTGTGTTCTCCAACACCACAATGTTATGGGTTGAGTCAAACTGAAAGTGTGAATAGTATGATACTGTGGTAGGTAAATGAGAAAATAGGGTGGGAGTAAAAGAAAATGAAAAGAATGGTAAAAGTTGATAAATTAGATGGATTCAATAGGTAAGAAAAGTAATTTGAAGGATTAGATAGAGTGTTAGAGTTAGTTAGAAATGTGGGGAAATGAGAATTGGGAGTATATGGATAGTATGGTTAGTATATAACTATATATATATGGTTGGCGCTACATACGAGGAACATGATGGTGATAGTCCCACGTGACAGAGACAGGCCCATCATCCAATCTTCAATCAGGAACGATTGCTGCGGCTGTACATCCCGGTTTAGGCTGAAAACTTGGGGGGACTACGTTTTCATATACGGGGAAGAAGAAGGTGATAGTGTGAAAAGACATAGGCCCATCACCCAATCAGCGATCAGGAGCGATAAATGTTGCTGTAAATACCCGTTTGAGCTAAAAACTTAGGAGGCTACGTTTTCATATGTGGAGAACACGATGTTGATTGCCTGAGGTGACAGAGACAGGCTCACCAGCCAGTCAGCGAGTAGCAAAGTTATGTACGGCCGCACACACTGTTTCGACTAAAATCTTGGAGAATTACGTTTTTGTATATGAGGAACACGATGGCGACATTGCGAAGTGATAGAGACAGGCCTGTCAACAAATCAACGATCAGTAAGGTTAATTACGGCTGCTTACTCCCGTTTGGGATGATAACTTAGGAGACTACGTTTTCGTATGTGGGGAAGAATATGGTGATAGTTTGAAGTAACAGAAACAGACCCATCAGCCAATGAGCGTTCACAAAAGCCATTGCAGGCATCGTACGCCCGACTGAATCGGAACAGTGAATATATATGTTTCGACGCAAGGTGAACATGCTGGCGGGACTTAACTAAGAACATCGAGAGCATAAGTATTTGAGTGTGTGATTATGAGACAAATGGTGTGTAAGGTCGGAATATGCGTAGCAACTGAATGTGCGCGTGTTGGTTTTCATGTTTGTATAGTACGAGTGTATGCAGTTTACAAATGGGTGATGAGAAGTGTGTTGTAGAGGGAGAATATGTGCAGAATAGGCATGATGTATAAGATGTGTGCGTACGGGAACGAAAACAATGTATGTAGAATAGTTCAAGAAAACATGGTAAAGAGGAAGAAGCGGAAAAAGGTTGTGAATGATTATGAGTGTGAGAATGTTGTTGGAAATAGTGTGAATGTGAGTGAGTACCAGTTCGTGTAGAGTTTGAGTAAGTGTAGAACTGGAGTGTATAGAGTGGGAATGTGTGCAGAATATGAGTGTTGTAGCGTATGAATGTTAATGGGTTGAGAATTAATATAGTATGGCTTGAGTATTATATGGTATGGTTTGAGTTTAATATGTCGTGGTGTAGTAAATCCTCCGTTCTGGCATATGCCATGGCTCAGGCGGTCAGCCACTAAGTCAGCGAACTGTGTGTGGTACACAGTTGGCGAGTGCGACTTAAGAAGACACAGCGAGTCGATCTTATTCGACTCAGCGAAGTCCAGTCGAGTATGGCCGGACTTGGCGAGGGGACCGACTTGGACTTGGCGAAGGGTCGACTTCGACTTGGCGATAGACTGATCTCGACTTGGCGATAGACTTGACCCCGACTTGGCGAGAGACTTGATCTCGACTTGGCGAGCCCAAGATCTTTGGCCACGAAGCGTCGCAGGGTGCGAAGAGCCGTTGTGACAGAGTCACCGCGGGCAAGATAGAAGTATTAACGGACTATTTCATTGCATATTTGTATAGAAAGGATAGGAAACGGAAACCCCTTAGCGTTTCCACAAAAGACTACGATATAACTAACAGAGCAGAATTTTCCAAGTTCTAGACAAGTGCACACTCTTCCGGTAAGTCCCTGCACGGGCTGGATGTCTGCTGTCGTTCCCCGAGAGGCATAACTTGTTGGGGAAGCGACTGGTAGCGCCAAGAGTTAAGGTCGGCCCGGGGAAGGGCATTTCTCGCTACCAGCGAAGACAAATCTCGCCAACTTGGCGAGTCGACGGGTCTCTAACCCAGAACGTCGTTAATCTTCTAGTCGGGCGTACGCTGCGCTCGGTGACCTGCAAAGCGCTCGCGCGCCGACGTCCATCCTTTGATGTGAGGTCACAGGGTCGAGGAGCGGAGGCTACTAAGCTCAGGCAGGCCTCTGGAGAGATTGGTAGCTGGCGACTGCGAAGCAATTCCACCGCTGTCCCGGAAGGGCCGAATCGCGAAGGGACAACCCTTGCGCAGGCCACACAGAGTCGCCGACCTTAGACTCGGCGAATTTGTTGTGTGTATTGCGAGGAAGCCAAACTTGACGGTTTTGTGTGTTCTCCAACACCACAATGTTATGGGTTGAGTCAAACTGAAAGTGTGAATAGTATGATACTGTGGTAGGTAAATGAGAAAATAGGGTGGGAGTAAAAGAAAATGAAAAGAATGGTAAAAGTTGATAAATTAGATGGATTCAATAGGTAAGAAAAGTAATTTGAAGGATTAGATAGAGTGTTAGAGTTAGTTAGAAATGTGGGGAAATGAGAATTGGGAGTATATGGATAGTATGGTTAGTATATAACTATATATATATGGTTGGCGCTACATACGAGGAACATGATGGTGATAGTCCCACGTGACAGAGACAGGCCCATCATCCAATCTTCAATCAGGAACGATTGCTGCGGCTGTACATCCCGGTTTAGGCTGAAAACTTGGGGGGACTACGTTTTCATATACGGGGAAGAAGAAGGTGATAGTGTGAAAAGACATAGACAGGCCCATCACCCAATCAGCGATCAGGAGCGATAAATGTTGCTGTAAATACCCGTTTGAGCTAAAAACTTAGGAGGCTACGTTTTCATATGTGGAGAACACGATGTTGATTGTCTGAGGTGACAGAGACAGGCTCACCAGCCAGTCAGCGAGTAGCAAAGTTATGTACGGCCGCACACACTGTTTCGACTAAAATCTTGGAGAATTACGTTTTTGTATATGAGGAACACGATGGCGACATTGCGAAGTGATAGAGACAGGCCTGTCAACAAATCAACGATCAGTAAGGTTAATTACGGCTGCTTACTCCCGTTTGGGATGATAACTTAGGAGACTACGTTTTCGTATGTGGGGAAGAATATGGTGATAGTTTGAAGTAACAGAAACAGACCCATCAGCCAATGAGCGTTCACAAAAGCCATTGCAGGCATCGTACGCCCGACTGAATCGGAACAGTGAATATATATGTTTCGACGCAAGGTGAACATGCTGGCGGGACTTAACTAAGAACATCGAGAGCATAAGTATTTGAGTGTGTGATTATGAGACAAATGGTGTGTAAGGTCGGAATATGCGTAGCAACTGAATGTGCGCGTGTTGGTTTTCATGTTTGTATAGTACGAGTGTATGCAGTTTACAAATGGGTGATGAGAAGTGTGTTGTAGAGGGAGAATATGTGCAGAATAGGCATGATGTATAAGATGTGTGCGTACGGGAACGAAAACAATGTATGTAGAATAGTTCAAGAAAACATGGTAAAGAGGAAGAAGCGGAAAAAGGTTGTGAATGATTATGAGTGTGAGAATGTTGTTGGAAATAGTGTGAATGTGAGTGAGTACCAGTTCGTGTAGAGTTTGAGTAAGTGTAGAACTGGAGTGTATAGAGTGGGAATGTGTGCAGAATATGAGTGTTGTAGCGTATGAATGTTAATGGGTTGAGAATTAATATAGTATGGCTTGAGTATTATATGGTATGGTTTGAGTTTAATATGTCGTGGTGTAGTAAATCCTCCGTTCTGGCATATGCCATGGCTCAGGCGGTCAGCCACTAAGTCAGCGAACTGTGTGTGGTACACAGTTGGCGAGTGCGACTTAAGAAGACACAGCGAGTCGATCTTATTCGACTCAGCGAAGTCCAGTCGAGTATGGCCGGACTTGGCGAGGGGACCGACTTGGACTTGGCGAAGGGTCGACTTCGACTTGGCGATAGACTGATCTCGACTTGGCGATAGACTTGACCCCGACTTGGCGAGAGACTTGATCTCGACTTGGCGAGCCCAAGATCTTTGGCCACGAAGCGTCGCAGGGTGCGAAGAGCCGTTGTGACAGAGTCACCGCGGGCAAGATAGAAGTATTAACGGACTATTTCATTGCATATTTGTATAGAAAGGATAGGAAACGGAAACCCCTTAGCGTTTCCACAAAAGACTACGATATAACTAACAGAGCAGAATTTTCCAAGTTCTAGACAAGTGCACACTCTTCCGGTAAGTCCCTGCACGGGCTGGATGTCTGCTGTCGTTCCCCGAGAGGCATAACTTGTTGGGGAAGCGACTGGTAGCGCCAAGAGTTAAGGTCGGCCCGGGGAAGGGCATTTCTCGCTACCAGCGAAGACAAATCTCGCCAACTTGGCGAGTCGACGGGTCTCTAACCCAGAACGTCGTTAATCTTCTAGTCGGGCGTACGCTGCGCTCGGTGACCTGTAAAAGCGCTCGCGCGCCGACGTCCATCCTTTGATGTGAGGTCACAGGGTCGAGGAGCGGAGGCTACTAAGCTCAGGCAGGCCTCTGGAGAGATTGGTAGCTGGCGACTGCGAAGCAATTCCACCGCTGTCCCGGAAGGGCCGAATCGCGAAGGGACAACCCTTGCGCAGGCCACACAGAGTCGCCGACCTTAGACTCGGCGAATTTGTTGTGTGTATTGCGAGGAAGCCAAACTTGACGGTTTTGTGTGTTCTCCAACACCACAATGTTATGGGTTGAGTCAAACTGAAAGTGTGAATAGTATGATACTGTGGTAGGTAAATGAGAAAATAGGGTGGGAGTAAAAGAAAATGAAAAGAATGGTAAAAGTTGATAAATTAGATGGATTCAATAGGTAAGAAAAGTAATTTGAAGGATTAGATAGAGTGTTAGAGTTAGTTAGAAATGTGGGGAAATGAGAATTGGGAGTATATGGATAGTATGGTTAGTATATAACTATATATATATGGTTGGCGCTACATACGAGGAACATGATGGTGATAGTCCCACGTCACAGAGACAGGCCCATCATCCAATCTTCAATCAGGAACGATTGCTGCGGCTGTACATCCCGGTTTAGGCTGAAAACTTGGGGGGACTACGTTTTCATATACGGGGAAGAAGAAGGTGATAGTGTGAAAAGACATAGACAGGCCCATCACCCAATCAGCGATCAGGAGCGATAAATGTTGCTGTAAATACCCGTTTGAGCTAAAAACTTAGGAGGCTACGTTTTCATATGTGGAGAACACGATGTTGATTGTCTGAGGTGACAGAGACAGGCTCACCAGCCAGTCAGCGAGTAGCAAAGTTATGTACGGCCGCACACACTGTTTCGACTAAAATCTTGGAGAATTACGTTTTTGTATATGAGGAACACGATGGCGACATTGCGAAGTGATAGAGACAGGCCTGTCAACAAATCAACGATCAGTAAGGTTAATTACGGCTGCTTACTCCCGTTTGGGATGATAACTTAGGAGACTACGTTTTCGTATGTGGGGAAGAATATGGTGATAGTTTGAAGTAACAGAAACAGACCCATCAGCCAATGAGCGTTCACAAAAGCCATTGCAGGCATCGTACGCCCGACTGAATCGGAACAGTGAATATATATGTTTCGACGCAAGGTGAACATGCTGGCGGGACTTAACTAAGAACATCGAGAGCATAAGTATTTGAGTGTGTGATTATGAGACAAATGGTGTGTAAGGTCGGAATATGCGTAGCAACTGAATGTGCGCGTGTTGGTTTTCATGTTTGTATAGTACGAGTGTATGCAGTTTACAAATGGGTGATGAGAAGTGTGTTGTAGAGGGAGAATATGTGCAGAATAGGCATGATGTATAAGATGTGTGCGTACGGGAACGAAAACAATGTATGTAGAATAGTTCAAGAAAACATGGTAAAGAGGAAGAAGCGGAAAAAGGTTGTGAATGATTATGAGTGCGAGAGTGTTGTTGGGAATAGTATGAAGGTGAGTGAGAGTAAGTTTGTGTAGAGTATGAGTAGGTGTAGAATATGAGTGTGTACAGTGGGAATATATGCAGAGAATGAGTGTTATTGTGTATGGATGTGTTAGTGTTTGAGTGTTAGTAGTATATCGTTTGAGTAAAAATGAAAGTGTAAATAGTATGATTTGGTGATAGGTAAATCAGAAAGATAGAGTGGAGGAGTGAAATAAAGAATGATAATAGTTGATTATAATGAAATGGATTGGGTTTTGATAGGAAATGTGATTTGAATGAATTGATAGAGAGTTAGATAGTAATGTAGAAAAATGAGAAGAAGAAGTATGTGGATAGTATGGATAGTACTGTACTATATATATATGGTCGGCGCTACATATGTATCGCACTAAAATGACGTCGCGTTATGGGCTCTATTTTGGGATTTTGCTGCTTTTTATTCCTGTAGCGCGCTGCTTTTTAGCGCCCAAATTAGTGCTACTCGATACACTATTTTAGGTTTTCAGACTATACGGACGGTAATACTGATCACAGCATAATGAAACTAAGTGTAACTGGGTTTTTCAGTAAGGCGAACATGATGGTGATACTCTGAGCGAACAGAAACAGGCGCATCCGCCAATCAGCGATCAGCAACGAAAACAACGGCTGTGCTCCACCGGTTGAGCCGAAAACTTGGGAAAGCATGTTTTCATATACGAGAAACATGATGGTGATAGTCTGAAGTGATAGAGACAGGCCCATCATCCAATCAGAGATCAGAAGCGATAACAACGTATACACGCACCAGGTTGGGCTGAAAACTTGAGAGACTACGTTTTCATTTGTGGAGAACACGATGCTGATTGTCTGAGATGACATAGACAGGCCCATCAGCCAATCGGCGAGTAGCGAAGTTATGTACGGTGGCACACACCTGCTTCGACTAAAAACTTGGAGAATCACGTTTTTGTAAATGAGGAACACGATGGTGACACTGCGAAGTGATAGAGACAGGCCTGTCAAGCAGTCAACGATCAGTAAGGGTAATTCCGGCTGCTTATCCCGTTTGGGATGAAAACTAGGAGACTGCGACGTAAGGTGAACATGCTGGTTGGACTCGACTAAGAACACAAAGAGAATAAATATTTGAGTATGTCGAGTGCAATTGGAGGTTGGGAAGTGTACTGTGGATGGAAAATGTATGTAGAATACGCGTGTTGTATAGTATGCGTGTGTATGGGAACGAAAAATGTCTGTCGAATAGTTCAAGAAATTATGGTAAAGAATGAACCGTGGAAAAAGGTTATGGGTAGTTGTGTGTGTGACAGTGTTGTTGGGAATAGTGTGAAAGTGAGGGTTGTGTAGTTTCATCAAGTCATCCGCACTAATCACCAAGCCATCCGCACAAAACACCAAGAATAGCACGCAACATCACCACACCCAAAGACATGTACATGACACCAAGAGAAATGTACGCAACGCCAAGAGTAACGCACGCATCACCAAGCGAAGTGCTTGCACCACCAAGAAAAATCTATGCATCACCAAGAAAGCGTCACCAAAGTACTCGTTTGCAGGGCTCTGTCGTCAATAAAGATGGTAATGAATCCAAATCCCTTGATTAAATAATTAGATCTCCTAACCTTTCTTCTTGTACGCCGCCTGCAATGTGAACCTGTACTCCACTGTCAACACTGCAGAGATTTCTGCATCTTCCGTAGACGCCGGTATCATCGGAACTTGACTGAGGGATTCAACCGACTTAGGCAAACTACGGGCGAATGCGCTTCTGGGTTTGCTGACGATATTCCACTGCGCGAGCAGTTGGGCGACGACGGCGCGTCGATCTGCGAGGTCCTGGGATCACTCTTTGAGCACTCGATCGAGCCACCATCTCGTTAGTACCAGCTCTCCCTGACGGCTGACGGCTGCCGTCATCAGAACCTGGCACGGATCTGTCATCACCAGAGCGAGTTTCTTGACCGACAACACGGCTTGGCGCGGACTGGTGAACAGGCCCAGCTTAATGGCCACTGGCTGTGGTAGAATTGCCATGGGAGCGGACTACATCTGGATGATCCAGCGGGTGTTCAAAGGAAACGACGTTGCTAACCAAATCACTTGAACGGCCGTCGTTCTCCTTGCTAATGCGAAGACAGCTTGTAGCGGCACTGCCACCATTGTTATAGTTTGAGGCTTCCGCGACAAAGAGGCCTTCTTCGACAGCACCTAAAGACATATGTGGCTCTTGTCGATTGGGTGTTGCAACGGACTCCGACACAACGGAGGACGCCCTCCAACTCCTCTCCATCACCCACCGAGCTGTTTGAATGCTCGACAGTTCCATTTGTCGAAGCCGCGTCAAGCCGCAGACGACGGGCGACACTTTCTTGTCGTGCACGAGGACGTGAACGTCGAGCGTTCGTTACGAAGCGCCTTGGTGATGGCGTCAGGCCAGGACACGGTATACCAACCGCAAAGCAAGCATCGATGATGTGGGGGCATATTCCATGCTTCCAGCAGTACAAACACTCGCACTGCAGCCGTTCGGGAATCACAACCCAGCCGTCGGAAGGCATATTCTGCACTTGCATGCGCCGAGCATTTACCGACCCAATTGATTTGTCGTACTCCTTCAGGTTTTCAGCATTCACCGGAAGGGGCCGCTGTTTAACAGCAAACCGCATAGCGTTCAGCGAACGGTTCTTTGGAAGTTGCGTTGCAGTTATGCACTGTCGATCCGCCAGCGTCTTGTAGAGCTTGTGCAATCGCGCAGAAACCTCCGGTGCGTTGACGAAAACGTGACCCTCACCGAGAAAAGCAAGACGAGCGCGATCCATAGACTCCATCATCTCAAACGGAGTCGCCCGAGGGTTGGAGCAATTGATCTTGAGCGTCCTGTGGTATTGCTCAAGCGGGTTATTTGTCGAAGCGCATCCCGACGGCGTGTGGTAAACCTGCCAGTTCCCAAACTCCTTGCTGTTGACCCACACCGCCTTGATGTGGCGGCCCAACGCGTGCGCTGCCGAATTGCGAGGTAGCTCCTCCCATTTTGTCAGCACGGCTTGCTTGTTCGCTTCGTACTCGTGCTCGCCGGCGTAGTGTAAGTCATACAGATCCGCAAAGAAGTCCTTGGTTTGCGCCGACTTAACTCCCTTATCCTTAGCTTTCTTGAAAACGTTTTGAGTAACGTGAAACCAGCACATGATTATTTTTGACGTGGGTATCTCGGCACAGACAGCATTTCGTTGGGCTTTATCAGCGTCTGTCATGACGAACTCGGGTGCAAAGTCCAACTCGAACTGCTCGAAGCAGACCCTTTTCACATGCTGCAGACACCAGGAAATGTCCTCTTCGCGCCGACGTGAGATACTAAAATACGCCAAAGGAAAGAAGTGCCCACCCTTGTCAGAGAACCCGATAACCATTGCGGGATAACACTGCTTCACAATTTTGAACGTAGTGTCGACGTGAAGCATTGTCGTCGCATCAGGAGACCGTTGGATGCTGACATAGTCTTCCAGAAGCTTGTAGCATGTGATACCGACACGAAAAGGAGCGCTTCGTTCCCGTCTCCGACTGAGGCAACGCGCCTCCCGTCTTTGAAGACAGAATCGCACAGGATCACGGTAGCTGTTGGATCTTCAGCATCCATTCCCACTTCATCATACAGGAACTGGTCGCACATCTCAATCACTCGCGCCATTTCATCAGCAGGGTTGCTCCTTCTCCAAACGCGAACAAAGTTATCCACTTGGCGCCGGTATGGTGACGGCCCACGCATCTCGCCACGTTCCACCTTGGCGACAATGACACTGTAAAGTCTGAAGGGGATCGTTGTTGGGACATCTGTAAGCTGGCGCAGGATAAATGTCTTCATCTCCTCTGCGAGTTCAGGTCGCAGTGGGGTCAACACGTTTGGATCTTGCATCACGTGATCCCCTTGCTTGAAGACAACAGCAAGTTCGCTGGATTCGCATGAATTCACTTTGTAACGGCACCAGCACGGGTTCCCCCGCCAGCGGCATCCATGCAGCGCTGTGAACGGAACTCCGTGAGCAAGGACTGCATGTCGTGTCTGGTTAACGCCAGGTCAAACTGTTGAACAGCAAGGTGGTCCAGAGTACAGGGAACGTGATAGATCCTTCTGCGCGTGAAGCGCGGCAACGACGACAGGTATCTATCTCGCTCTGCTTCTCCTGCACCAGTTCGCCATATTTGCGTCCATGTGTAGTCGTCTTCATCACCGACACTAGCAGCACTCTGTGTGTCCTCCTCGCCTTGGTCGCGGTTCTGTCTCTCCATCGGTGTCTCCACTTTTGCAGGAGACAGCAAAATCTGAAATGGCGATCTGAAATGGACAGTAGAGCGAAGGGGACGCGGCAGAGACAGCAAGTGAAGCCATCTTTCACCGGAAAGGGAAACCAGTTAAGGCTAAATTGGAGTTGAAGGCAACGCACAGATTGGCGACGAGTGCAGACCCCTTGGTGAAACTACACCGATCGTTGGTGGGTGATTTGTGCGGATCTCTTGGTGATTTGTACAAATGCCTTGATGTAACTACCCGGTACTCTATGAAAGTGAGTGAGTATAAGTTTGTGTAGAATAGAAGTGTGTAGAGTGGGAATGTATGCAATGAACGAGTGTTATTGTGTATGGACGTGTTAGTGTTTGAGTGTTAGTAGTATATGGTTTGAGTAAAATGAAAGTGTAAATAGTATGATTTGGTGATAGGTAAATAAGAAAAATAGGATGGGAGTAAGAGAAAATGAAAAGAATGATAATAGTTGATTATAATGAAATGGATTGGGATTGATAGGAAAGGTGATTTGAATGAATTGATAGAGAGTTAGATAGTAATGTAGAAAAATGAGAAGAAGAAGTATGTGGAGAGTATGGATAGTATATAATAGTGTAAGAGTGTATATAATTGTAAGTGTATGAGGTGTGTAAGAGTAGATATATAGATATTGTATAGAGAAGTATGAGTATGTGAAATAGGAAGGTTTAAAGAAGGAGTACGTAGAGTTAAATGGGTGTACTGTAAAGTATGAGTGTGTGAGAAGAGAAAAAATGGAGTTGAGGAAGGAATAGAGAAAATTTGAGTAATAGAAAATTGAAGAAAAATTATGGATGTTTGTGTGTATGAGTGTATGTAGAGTATGGATGTTTGTGATGAATGGAAGTGTATGTAAAGTGTGAGTGTGTGTAGAGTGTGAGTATGTGAAGAGTGTGAGTGTGTGTAGGGTTTGAGTGTGTGTAGGGTTTAGGGTTTAGGGTTTAGGGAACTGAAAGGGTCACCCTCTGGTACAATTAATACCCGGACATGCCACACCCACCCGAGATAGGCAGTGGGTGACGCTTTGCTATTTGTTTCCGGTACAACTGTGGCATGAGGTGAACAGGGTGACCAGCGCCTATATAAACCCGATACAAACGTGGCAGACAAGGTTAATGCGATACCATAGTCAATTCAAGTCATATGAACCAAAAAATTGGTATCACTGCGAATGACAGGATTTGTGACATATGGTGGAGTATAGACAGGCCCTCCAACCAATCAGAGAGATATGTTCACTACGCAGTCAATATGAGATGGGTGCTCATGAAAATCTGGTAAATTATGTTAAAACATATGGAGAAAAAGATGGTACTTCTTATTTTGGACAAAAACAGGCGCATCACCCAGTATTGATTATTTGTGCATTACGAAGCCAATTATAAGAATAAGGAGCAACAAGTTGTGAAACCTACGTTTTCAATCACTGTGAAAAAGATGGTACTATGTTGGTGTGTCAGAGACAGGCGTCAACAGCCAATCACAGACCTTTACGGATTATTGATGTTATAATAGGTTACTTGACGCTAAAGTTTTGGGGAAGTACGTTTTTACGTACAGCGAACATGATGGTGGTATTATTTGAGGACATAGACAGGCGTATCGCCCAATAAAAAAGCACCAGAAGGAACAGCACAAATACGCAGCAGCCAGTAGCGAAAACGTGACAAAATACGTTCTCGAGTACGATGAATACGTTAGTGGCACTACCGTGTGCCAGAGACATGTGAACTACCCAATAGGAAGACAATACGGAGAAATAATGACAGAGAGCTCCTGTCGGCACCGAAAATCCGGGTAGTCACGTTATAATATTCAGCGAATACGATTATATTGCTCGCCCAAGCCAGGCACTGACTAAAAACGGTATTATCCGAATACACACTATTTACAGCCGTAACCAAGTGAATTACAGCCGTCAAACACAAAATAACACACGAAACACCGCCAACTAGTCTTGGAACGACCTCGGTGCCGGCGAGTTAAGCTTGCCGACTATGCCAGGCGTCCTCACGAATCGTATGCAGACTCTGAGCGCCTTCCTTGCGTCCTGGAGGCGTGGCAAGTCGTGCCAGCGCAGATACGACACGAGAAGAGGCTTGCTGGAGGACGGGGCAAGAGCGTGAAACCGGGTCAGAAGCAGTAGTAATGCAGTTGCGCGCCATTTTGGGTGATTTTGCATCGAGTATCGGATTCAGAAGTAGAGAAAGGCGAGGAGGAGTAGAATAATAAATAGGAAGTTTGTGATGAGGAGAGAGAAGTGGAGAAAAGGGTTGGCTGGTTTGAGCTAGAAGTAAAAATAGTTTGAAGAAGTATTGTTAGGAGTGAAATGGTTGATGAAAGATAAAATGGGTGTGTTTTGTTTAGGTTTGTTTGGTAGATGGAAATTGTATATAGTGTTAGTTTGTTGAAGAATGGATTGGATTTGAATATGTGGATGGTATGAAGTAATGAAAAGGAAAGTGTAGTAGAATGGAGAACAATGTAAAATGGTTGAATGAGGAAAGGGATAAAGTAAATTTGTAAGATGTGAAATGGGTAAGGATTTGTTGTGAAAAGTAAGGTGAAAGGTTGGTTTGAAAAAAGTGTATTAGAATGTGAGAATTTTAGAGTATGAGAATAAGTGTGTGTAGAGTGTGAGTGTGTGTAGAGTGTGAGTGTGTGTAGAGTGTGAGTGTTGTAGGGTTTGAGTGTTGTAGGGTTTGAGTGTTGTAGGGTTTGACTGTAGATTTAGGTTTAGGGTTTAGGGTTTAGGGTTTAGGGTTTAGGGTTTAGGGTTTAGGGTTTAGGGTTTAGGGTTTAGGGTTTAGGGTTTAGGGTTTAGGGTTTAGGGTTTAGGGTTTAGGGTTTAGGGTTTAGGGTTTAGGGTTTAGGGTTTAGGGTTTAGGGTTTAGGGTTTAGGGTTTAGGGTTTAGGGTTTAGGGTTTAGGGTTTAGGGTTTAGGGTTTAGGGTTTAGGGTTTAGGGTTTAGGGTTTAGGGTTT
>JAAVTH010000139.1:0-26864 GCA_011947325.1 Phytophthora macrochlamydospora
TTCAAGTAGAAAGATCATCATGTGCGTGATTGTCCTCATCTGGGCAAACGGCTGCCAAGTGAGATGAAGAGCGAGGGCCCGCCACCGAAGCGCAGCAAAACAGGAAGAAAGGGAACTATAATGAATCGGATGATGAGGCCTACGTGATTCTTGATGTGATGAATCTGAAAAGGCAAGTTGCAGACTCTGGTGCTACGAGTCATATGGCAAACCAGTTGACAAACTTTGTGGATTTCACGCCATTTACTGAGCAAGTGCGTGTGGGAGGAAATCACTCCTTAAGCATGGAAAAAATTGGTACAGTCGTGAAGATGTTGGGTACGAGCAGCGGACAGCGCAGATTGACGTTGCGTGGAGTAAGATACGTGCCTGAACTTCAGTGCAGTTTTTATTTTAAGTTTTTAGTCTAAAACCTCAGGACAGACGCCACTGGGCCGGCACCAACCGTGAGGACCAGTATCGCAACAGCCCCACCTACTGGTTGTCATTGCTGTGCCGGGTACTCGTGGACTCAAAGGTTTGCTTCAACATCAAATCCATAGCGCTGCGATGTTGCTCAAATTTTGCTCTTGGCAGTGGCTTGGTAAAAGCATCAGCCACATTTTCATCACCAGGCACTAGCTTCACATCGACTTGCTTTAATTCAATACGCTCACGCACGAAATGATGACGAACGTCAATGTGCTTCGGTTGACTGTGAAACTCGGGGTTCTTCGCGAGCTTCTTTGCACTATCATTGTCCACAAATACATCAGAGGGTTCCGCTTGCTTCACTTTCAACTCTCTCAGTATCTGGCGTAGATGCATAACTTCCTGCACTAGCAGACTTAGTGCCATATACTCGGCCTGTGTCATGTGCAGCGCCACAGTTCTTTTCGCCTGGCTGCACCACGAAATCCTGCTATCACAGAATTGCGTGAATTACCCTGCAACCGACTTGCGATCATCAACACGATTCGCAAAGTCAGCATCGACAAAAGCCTTAAGGTGATGCATCATCTCTTGACTTCTGTGTATGCCACAAAGACGCAATTCCCACTCGACCGTTTCCTTCAGATACAGCAGTCCATGTTTTGCTGCACGCCAATGTAGAATTCCTGGGTTCTTCGAGAACTGGCTGCACTCACGAACCATGAAAGCAAAATCTGGCCGCGTGCCTAGCATTAGATACATTAAAATGCCAATGACTGCTCGGTACGGCTTAGCCTTCATCAGGTTTTTTGATCATCTTTAGCTGTTGGACACATCGACTTAGACATCTTCAAACTTACATCATAAGGCACCTTGCGTCCATTACACTTGGCCATGTCAAACCGCTGCAAAACTTTCTCGGCATACTTCTTTGATTGATGAATATTGTTCTCTCTTGCCGGTCGTGCGTGATCTCCCAGCCAAGAATGTCATGAATGGCCCCAAATCTTTCATCACAAAGTGTTTGAAAAGCATCTGCTTCATGCCTTTCTTCATGGCATTTATCGGTGCAAACAGAATCAGATCGTCGACGTAGATAGAGATAAACACAAGCCAGCCGTCGACGACCTTCACTGCTACGCATGCATCACACTTCATCAGCGTGTAGCCCTCGTTCCCTAGGAACTCCTTCAGCAGTTTAAACCACACGCGAGGAGCCTGTTTCAAGCCATAGAGACTCTTCAACAGGGCACAGATAGAGTCCTCTTTTCCTTCCACCACGTAGCCCTCGGGCTGCACATTGTAAACCGTCACGTAAATGCCTCCGTTCAAGAAGGCAGTGGTGATGTCCATCTGGTCTACCTCGTAGTTCCAAATGGCTGCCAGCGTCAGCAAGATGCACAGTGTTTCTAAGCGCACCACAGGCGAGTAAACTTCAAAGAAATCAATACCATATATCTGCATGAAGCCGTTGATGACGAGCCTCGCTTTGAACCTATCAATATCACCGTTTGCATAATGTTTTTCTCGAAATACCCAACGGTTGTTCTGGACCTTCATGTCCTTGGTCTGTCGCACTAGCTTCCAAGTGCCGTTCTTCAGCAAGGCCTCGTACTCGATATCCATCGCACCTTTCCACTGGTTGGCTTCATCGCTTTGTATTGCTTCATCATAGCTGGCAGGCTAGAATATAGCACAAGTCGAAAGGCAGACAAAGTCTTCCCACACGTCCATGGCTTTCTTTGCAATCTCTAGCTGCATTTGTGCCCGGGCCTTTTTCCACTCTGTTCCTGTGGCTACCATCAGCTCACTAGTATCATCTTCATTCATCGACTCCTTATACGCCAGATGCACACTGTCACTCAACCATCTCGGAGGTTTGGATACTTGTCCACTCCGGGTAACTAGATAAAACTCCTTTTCTCTATCTTTCAGAGCCTCCTCCTCTTGTGAACGTTTGCTGTCTGCGCTGCTAAGCGCTCGACACCGTCATCCACCCGAGACGTCGGCACCTCGATCGAGACATCCAACTCAAGTCCCTCAGGACCATGCTCCACTGGAGCTGCAGTCGGTGTCGAACACCGCTCACTGCGTTGAAATGCAGTGCACACACGCTTTCTGGGCTTACCTGTTACCACCTCAACGGTGCGACCACGTTTTCTTCCTGCTCAAAGCAACATTACTCTCGGTGTCATCGCGACACTCAGCCCCACCAGTCTGAGAATTCGCTTCATACTTGTCGTTGACCTCACCATCACGACGTTCGTCTTCACGACGTTTTTTTAGCTTCATCCTCTTCGTGAATTTCATCTGGAAGGGCTCGAGATCCCGCTCAGTGCTGTCGTTCAGACCCCCCGTGGACGCAGCATGTGTAGCGGAATCTGCTTCACTTACCAGCACTCTGCCAGGCTTCGCTTCATAGAAGACCGCGGTGCGAGTGTAAAAGGCTTTGCGAGTCTTGCTATCCAGGAATCTGTATCCACGTTTTTCTCTAGAATAGCCCACAAAGATTGCCTCTATCGCTTTTACATCCAACTTTCGTCGTTCAACTTTGTCAATGTATGTGAGAGCTGCACATCCAAACGTTCTCAACTTCGAATATGATGGAGTCTTACGATACGAGACAGTGTACGGAATCTCCTTGCCTCGCACAGAGCTCGGCATTACGTTCACACAGTATGCCGCTGTCATAACAGCTTCTGCCCACATCGGCTGCGGTAAGTTGAAATGAGGCAGCAAGCACCTCATACGCTCGGTTAGAGTCTGAATCATCCGCTCGGCAACTTGGTTTTGCTCTGGTCTGTGCTTCGTGCATTCCATCCGTACTTACTGCAATTATGCTGGAGCTTTATCAAACTCTTTAGCATTGTCACTTTATAAGCTCTTCATCCGTACATGCAGCTGCGTCTTGACTCGTTCGTAATACGCCTCAAACTCATAAATATCCGAGTGACGTTCGAGTAAGACCACATATGTACCAGAACGTGGTGCTGATAACGGATTGCCATGGTGTTGATATCAACTCCCGATCTTAGTGGAGGAAGACACGAATTGGCTTGGGGGCTTGAGTTGCGAGTGAGGATAGCGCCATCCGATTGCATTTTTAAGGATGTTTACACTGTCACCCGGTATACCACCACGACTTCACTACTGTAGAACATTTATGCATGCGGACACAGCGGAATTGCACACAAGCGAGCAAAACCTTAAGCCATTTTTGCCCTATACAGATTTCCCCAACAAAGGGAGAATTGCGGTTAAATATTTACCTCGCTAAGTAAATGATGTTATGCAAGTGATTTGCATCTCCGATCAGCCAAATACTACTGAAACATGTAAAGTTTGGAGGAATTGCGCCGTCTTGCAGGAAACATACTTGCATACAGCATTGCTAGATGGCGGTGACGAATGAACGGCTCGCAGTGATCATTATTTATTGCAGTGATGATCTGCGTAGGTGCTGTAGCTCTTCATTCATTAAAAGCCTACCATGCCGTCGAGACCCAAGTCCAAGCACCAGTCGTCCAAGGAGCGTTTGCGGCTTACTATAGGTCAAAAGGTGCTGATATGCAAAATGGTGGGGGAGGGGACGCGCACCAACATGACAGCGCTGGAGGAATGGGTGATGAGGTGCCCAGGCCACCTACACAGTCGTCTCTTTATAAGATCCTGAAGAAGAAGTCCGAGCTCCTGATGATACCTAAGGACATCTACGGCTGTAAGAAGATCGCTGACCCAGTGCTCGCGGCACTAGACGTCACGTTGGTCGTAGTTCGGCAAGATGGAGAAAGTGGTCAGGTCGTTGACCGACTACGGGTTGATGTACTGCTCCAAGCTGTTTGTTGACGAGTACTTCCCGTGCTTGCCGGCGAACAAACGACCGGGGTTCGCCAAGGGGTGGGTATAGCGCTTCAGAAAACGTCATGGCACTCGCTGCCATCGGAAACATGGGAAGCGGCATCTTCAACGGGCGTGCCAACATGTGCAAGATCGCGGACATGTAGGCCCTCAAAGACTTCTATAATTTAGATGAGACGGGTTTCTTTTACCATATGGAGTCGCCAAGAACATTATCTCGGCTCAGCAAGGTGTCAGGCTACAAAGCCGACAAGACCCGCCTGACCATGATGGTTGCGACCAACGCTGACGGCAGCGACAAAGTGCCGCTCCTATTCATCAGCAAGGCAAAGAACCCGCGTGCGTTCAAAGACCGCGACGTAAATGCTGAGCTTGAAGTCGAGTATACCAATAGTAAGAATGACTGGGGGCATTTGTCTACGCTGGCTGCATGCATTCGATCTACACATGAACCGCGAGCTGCGGCACGTGCTCTTGCGTGTTGACAACGTCAGCTCGCACATGACGCCCTCTACCCGCTCACGAACATAAGACTGGAGTTTCTACAAAAACAAAATACAACAAGTATGCTGCAACCGCTTTAGTCGAATCAAGACGGAAGACTACATTGGCCGGTATGTAGCTGGTTTACCTCAGGAGAAAATCTCCATCATTACCGCGCTTCGATGGGCTGATAAACCTTGGAGAGGAATCGCGCCGGAAGCAATTAGGAACTGTTGGACACACTCTGGTATCATCCCTCGACCTACAGCAACTATGGCAATGCGCCGCATTCTCTGCTACTAAATTCAATACATCAATAGTCTTGGCCCGCACGTAAAACCTGTGCTGAGCTCGGAACCTCGCAGTATTTATTGGTCCCACCTTTCTCCCTTTGCCGGGGAAATCTGCACAAAAATGCAAATCTGTACTAAAGTGCATTTCAGCTCATCTGAAGTCCCGGCAATGAGATGCTCCACAAGGTCCTCCGAGCCGTCCCAGCCTTCCTGTCCGACTTCAAACTGGCGGTGGTCGAGGAAGCAGCCATGGCTTCAATGTGAGCTCGATCTTTCTCTCATTTATAGATGCGCTTCCTCTTTGTATCACGTTTTGAAGGGATAAGATGGCTATAAAACTTGTCCAACATTGACTGCATATCTCCATTGGCTTTGAAAAAGCTTATTACGTCGAGTTTCTTCTTGAACGTCTCGCAGTCGCGCGAGTATCCTGCTGGACGACGGCCAGCACCGCCTGGCATCCGCTTCCGTCCTCGTGCCATGGCGACTTGCGCAGTGGTTTTGTTCTTTGACAGCACTGGCCTCTGAGCAAAAATAGTTCTGTCCGCTTAAACAAATGGCTCACAGTGAGGTTTTATCATGTGGCTACAGTGCTATACGATTGGCTATCCGGATGTACAAAATGTCCGGATGCACAAATTAATAGTCAAGTATTCCGTATGCTTTTCGAGTACATATCGAGCCTCCGTCGGCCCTGCTGCTGCTACGCCCTCCTCCATGCGCGCGCTGCTGGTGCTGGACAAGACGCTGAGATGACAATGATGACAATGATGTGCGATGAGGGGCTCTGAAAATGTAGCTTTCCGTTGCAAAACGTTTGGAAACGCCGACAAGACCACCACGAGAAGCTGTCTTATTTCTCAATCCGATTGCATTTGACTCGGACCATGCCGGAAAGCCACGTTAGCGACTGCGTGGACGAGTTGGGGCGGGTGTCATGGGTGAGGATGCCACTGAACACCGCGCTAGACAAGCTCAAGACATCGCGGGAGGGCCTCACGTCGGACGAGGCGCAGCAGCGACTGGCCGAGTACGGCCCCAACAAACTGCCGGAGGAGAAGGTCAACAAGCTGACGCTGTTCCTGGGCTTCATGTGGAACCCGCTGTCGTGGGCCATGGAGGCGGCCGCCATCCTGTCCATTGTGCTGCTGGACTACGCCGACTTTGCGCTCATCCTGTTCCTGCTACTGCTGAACGCATGCATCGGCTACTTCGAGGAGACCCAGGCTGGCGACGCGGTGTCGGCACTCATGGGCCAGCTCGCGCCTGAGGCCAAGGTGATGCGCGACGGCGAGATGAAGAACGTATCGGCCGACCTGCTGGTGCCCGGCGACGTGCTTCGTGTGCGACTGGGTGATGTAATCCCGGCCGATCTCAAGTTCCTGGAGGGCGACGCCATCAAGGTAGACCAGTCGTCGCTGACGGGTGAGTCGCTGCCGGTAACCAAGAACGAGGGCGACGAGGGCTACTCCGGATCGGTTGTGAAGCAGGGCGAGATCGAGGCCGTTGTGACCAGCACGGGCGTCAACACATTCCTGGGCCGCGCTGCCGAGAAGATCGCGTCGGCGGACGCCCACGGCCGTCTGCAGATGGTGTTGACCACGGTCGGCAACTTTTGCATGGTGTCGATCCTGTTCTGGTGCGTGATTGAGCTGCTGGTGCAGATGGCCGGCCGTACATCGCAGAACCCGTGCATTATCGTGACGGACGGCTGCCTCGGCGTTGCCAACATCCTGGTGCTGATTGTGGGCGGTATCCCTGTCGCCATGCCGACGGTGCTGTCGGTGACGCTAGCTATCGGCTCGTCAGCGCTTGCCAAGGAGAATGCCATCGTCACGCGTCTGACGTGTATTGAGGAGATGGCTTCGATGGAGGTGCTGTGCTCGGACAAGACGGGCACGTTGACGCTGAACCAGCTCTCGGTGGACATGGATAACCTGATCCCGTACAACAACTTCACTGCGGACGACATCCTCAAATACGGCGCGCTGTCTGCGCGTACGGAGAACAACGAGGCCATCGACGTCGTGTGCCACAACACGTACCCAGGCAAGGACACAATGTGGGACGAGTACACTTTGCTGCACTACACGCCGTTCGATCCCACAACGAAGCGCACGATAGCCAAGCTCAAGGACAACAAGACTGGCGATATCTTCCGCGCCGTGAAGGGCGCCCCGCAAGTGGTTTTGGATATGGATGTGAACGCTGACACAATGCGCGTGGAGGTGGAGGGCCGCATCAACGAGTTCGCTTCGCGCGGCTACCGTGGTCTTGGCGTGGGTATCTCTCGCAGCGGCGACATTCCGGTGGAGGACTGCGAGTGGCAGATGATCGGTCTGCTGCCGCTGTTTGACCCTCCCCGCCACGACACGGCTGACACGGTGAAGAAGGCTATTGCTCTGGGTATTACGGTGAAGATGGTCACAGGAGATCAGAAGGCTATCGCTGTGGAGACGTGCCGTCAGCTGGGAATGCCGACCAACATTTTGGACACTTCTTTCTTCAACACAGTGCCGCCTCCGGGGCTGGACCTGGCGCAAATGATCTACCACACGGACGGTTTTGCGCAGGTGTTCCCGGAGCATAAATTCGAGATCGTGAAGCACTTGCAGTCGCTAAACAAGGTGGTGGGCATGACTGGTGACGGTGTGAACGACGCGCCGGCGCTTGCCCAAGCCGACATTGGGATTGCTGTGGACGATGCGACGGACGCTGCTCGTGCTGCAGCTGACATTGTGCTTATGTCCCCTGGTCTGAGTGTGATCATCACTGCCATCCGCATGAGCCGTGAGATCTTCCTGCGGATGAAGAACTACGCCATGTACTCGATCGCCATGACGGTGCGTATCGTGTTTACGTTCGGCATCCTGACGGTGGCGTGGAACTGGTACTTCCCGCCGATTCTTGTTGTGATCCTGGCCATTCTGAACGACGGCACTATTCTGACGATCTCGAAGGATAACGTGGTGGCCTCGCCGCGCCCTGACTCGTGGAAACTGCGCGAGGTGTTCATCTCGTCGATCACCTTCGGCCTGTGGTTGACGCTTTCGACCATCGTGCTGTTCGCTATCATCAGCAACTCGAGCGGTTTCGAGAGCACTGGCGTGGAGAACCTCTGCGTGGACTGCCTGAAGAGGGAGTGCCACCACTTCTTCCAGGAGAAGTACCAGACGTGTGTGATGACCAACAACGCTACAGGCTGTGGCGAGATGACGGGCAGCGTGCCGCAGTCGGCTAGCATCGCTAACGTGGGCACCTTCCGCGAGAGCGCGATCAACGCGTACTGGACAGAGTACCAGGACAAGTACGACTCGCTCTCGAAGCTGTTCGAGGACCTTGCGGACGTGCACCTCAACAGGCTGCCGAACGGCGCCAAGCCGTCGGCTGAGGTTGCCTACAACCAGTTCGTGTACGCTTACACGCTGGGCTGGGGAGGTGTCGCCTATGAGGGTGGCTACGACGTGTTCACAGCTGCCCAGTTGGGTAAGGAGTGACCTTCATCGGCAACGATGAGGTGCCTATCACGAACGAGGTGAGCTTCTGCGACTACGTGTGGGGCTTCAGCAACTGGAACTCGACGTGGACGCGCGACAACGAGATGATTGGGCCTGGCATCCAGCGTAAGGAGGGTGTGCTCCGTTCGCTGGTATACCTGCAGGTGTCGATCTCTGGCCAGGCTCTGATCTTCGTGACGCGCACCGCCGGCAGCAATAATTGGTTCTTCGCTGAGAAGCCCTGCAACCTGCTGCTGGTTGCCTTCGTGTTCGCTCAGATTGTGGCTTCGGTAATCGGCTGGATCGGTTTCGGCGGCTACCCAACAGACCGTATTGCCGTGATCGGCTGCGGCGGCGGCTACACGCTGATTGCCTGGCTGTGGGCCATCATCTGGCAGTTCCCGCTCGACCTGATCAAGTTCGCCGTGAACTACGTGCTCACCAAGAACACGTACGCGAGCAAGGCGTTCACGGAGCGCATCAACGCTGGTCACCCGACGATGACTCACTCGGTCGTGACCAACACGCAGCGCTCCATCCGTGCCAGCCGCACGGTGTAAGGTCATTAGTGGCTCAGCACCTTGCTAGTGGACTTGATTTGGGGCCGATTCCCCGTGTCGAGTCCACTTTTGCTTTGTGCATGCTGTAGAATTACTCAACAAGTAGGAAAACGAGAATACTAGTAGATTTTTTGCTGCATGAAGGGAGATTGAGATCAAAGACGCAAGCTGTTGACTCCATTCGCTTGGAAGTCCCGCAGTACTGATGAAGATGAAACGAGTCTCTCCGCTTTAATGTCATTTCTCCTCTAGTTCAAGGTGTCACTATTTGATAAAGTCACCATACCGCGTTATGGTCCAGGAAAGGTCTTTCAACCGAGGTAAGAGGCAGGTTCCCTGGTCTATGCAAAAGTGTCGAGTCAACAAGGAAGAAAGGCTGATCTGCTAGTGATAAAATCGCAGCTGCGTCACATCCAGTCGAAGCGCGTGGTGAGCAAGCGAGATGGTAGCGCAGGAGAGCAAGCCCGGCGACGGCGGCGAGCCTGTGACGGCGGTCCTGCCCGCCGCCAAGACCGCGCCGTTCGTGTACGAGTGCCCCGGCTTCTTCGCCGACGACTCCCGCGTGCCGCGGTGGCTGCAGAGCCTCGTGACCGACCTCTTCAGCTTCGTGACCATCCACTACAACGTCTGGGGCGTTCCGTTCCTGGCGCTCTTCTACTACCTGTACAAGATCGGTTACGGCTACGTGCCCGTGGCGCTGGTGGCACTCTACCTGCCCAGTTTCCTCAGCGGCGCCCAGAAGACGGCCAAGGGCAACCCGTGGCCAGCCTTCCGCGCCGGCAGCTTCTGGGGCCTCAGCGCCAAGTTCCTCGGGTGGGTCCTGTGCGCGGATTTTGGTATGGGATTGTGGGGGTACTCACGACTGGTTTCGTTGTTTATGTCGTGGAACAGGATTAAGGTCATCCGTGAGCAGGAGCTGGACAGCAGCAAGAAGTACATCTTCGGTTTCCACCCGCATGGCATCATCGTGCTCTCGCGTGTGTCCGTGTACGGCGGCAACTGGGAGAAGGTTTTCCCAGGAATTCAGACGCGAGGTGAATGAGTTACCTTTGCCCAGTGTCGTCTTCAGTGATACACCCTCTCACTCATTCTGATTTTGGCAGCGCTTGGGGCCTCAACCATGTTCTACGTGCCTCTGGGCCGGGAGTTGTGCTTGTGGCTGGGTGGAGTCGACGCCTCGCGCTCCACAGCTGACAAGGTGCTGAATGACGGCACCAGCATCGTCGTTTACCCCGGCGGCGTGCCTGAGATCTTCAAGACCGACCCGAACTCCAAGGTGAATGAGCTGGTGTTGAAGAAGCGGTTGGGCTTCGTCAAGCTTGCCATGCGCCACGGCGCCGAGCTCGTGCCTAGTTTTGTGTTTGGCGAGAAGTGGCTCTACAAGTACGTGTTCTTTCTGTTCACATGTGTTGAACTAGCTGTTCATTATTTTTGTTTTACCTTGTTGCAGCATGTGGAACCCTCCTCAGGGTGTGATTGACTTTTCCGCAAGACGCTCAAGATCCCAATGATCATTTTCTGGGGCAAGTTCATGTGGATGCCGAAACAGCCACCTAAGGGCAAGGGCTTTGGCGTCGTGTATGGCAAGCCCATTCCTACCAAGCTCACAGCAAACCCCACCGAGGAGGAAATCCGTGCGGCCCATGCGCAGTATGTGGCCGAGATCGAGCGTTTGTTCGAGCAGTATAAGCGCCAATTCGGGTACGCTGAGGACGAGACACTGCTCATCAACTAGTCTGGTCGTCAGGGATCGATATTGTTGGACACACGCGAGCCTGATTTCTTAAGGACAAAGTGAATATTCTCCCATAGACCCACCATTCTAAACCGTGCCCTTGTAATGCTTCTTAGAGTCCGAGTCCGAGCCGACGATGCTGTCCTCGTCAAACATACGCAGCAAATTCGCGTAGTTAGAATCGTACTTTGGTCCCTCCCAGTAAATCTTGTGGCACATGCGGCAGACCCAAAACTCAGTCACTACTTCTAGTACGTTTGGATGAACCTCGTCGTCGGTTTGGTTGCGCACGTAATCCAGGTCGACGATGTCAAACCCTTTGGCATTGCAGCGAGAGCACCGAGTCATCATCTCCTCTTTCACGAGCTTAAGCGCAAAGTGGGTCTTGATTTCCTGGAACTGCTTGAACGGATCGTCACTGGAGACCACAAAGCACGCACCAGCGTCCCGTCGGTTAGCTAGTTTTTATCGCGGGTCAGCAGGATACGCTGTTCACACGCAGCTAGTGCCAACAACGAAGCTTTGTGGTCCTGGCTAGCCGTTTTCTTTGGTACCGAGTACGGATCCCAAATAACCACGTCCATTCCGATGGTGCGAAGCCACTTCCCCACGCGCTACCATGGAATCGGCGAGAAATTTATACTCGCGATTGGTCTCTGGTTTTCCCCGCGAATGTGTCGTAGCTGTGCTTGAAGCACAATTCGCCCGAGGTGTTTCATCCACAGCTTCAACAGCGGAAGCACCACGCTGGATATCCCCAACAGCTTCCATTCCCACCAACGCGAAATACGCCTTCGAGTTCAGCCATAAGAGGGAATCATGCGAGCCTCCGCCGCATATGAGTGATTCGACATGGCGCAGGGAGCTGTTAGCAAAGACCCGAATATCCCGCGCTTTGCTTTCACCGCGATCGTTGCGTGGTGAGCGATGGCCAAACGGTGGGATCGTCCCAGGCTCGAAGCCAAAGTACTCGCAGCACTCTGAGGGAGTTGCAAGTTTGATTCGTCTTCGACTGACCCCACACATCGCTGAAAGCTGGGCTGTATCTAATTTACAGTTCGCCTCGATGCACGCAACACATGGCCGTTCTGGGAGTAAAATGCAAGACAAAGACAGCTATCAGATTTTATCGAGTGGCCATTGTTGACACAAAAGCGCTTACCATCAGCAAAGAAGCAAATAGCATTTACAGCTACAAATGCCGCTGGTTGATCCAAATCTCTTGCTTGATTTAGCAGCTCCTGGACGGTGTGGGGTCAAGAAAAGTGAGTCCAGTGTCCAAAGCCTCAGCCTCAACCACAGCTCCAGTGCGCAGCAGCTCTAGTTCTCTTTGTCTGTGCATCATTTTGCGCTCCTCCCAGTACTCCTCGATATCGCGACTCGTTAAAAGGCTAACTTGGCCATTTCCTGTAAGCTTGGCCCTTTTCCAGTCCTGAATGTAATTCTTCCGCTGGACGAGAGCTTCTGCTGCGTCCGTATCGCTCAGCTGAGATGTACACACAAGTTCGTGGATTTGCGCTGCAGTGTCTTGCCAACTTGGCAACGCATCGACGTCATTCCTGCGACTGCAACGGCGGATAAGCTACGAGGCGAGTGAAAACTGTTGTAGGAGCGTAGAGTACTCACAGCTTGTTGGTCATTTGGACGAGACAATAAGCGTCTAATGCAGCGTATGTAGTTTGTGAAGCGGTCAGAGGCCGTAGGTCCCAGTTTGACATTTGCATTTTCTGCGACAGCGATTAGCTCGTTTTTCAACGCCGGGGAAAGAAATGTGGCACTCACCTTATCAAGAGGACTGCCGAGGATCGTGTTGGTCGCATTTGATAAACTGTTTCCTACCGAGACACCCAGCAGCTTGGATACTACTGCACTCAACTGCGGCAACAACTCGTGATTATTCATCCTATGCAATGTCAAATGAATAAGAACGTCGCACCTCCAAAACGGAGATATGCTGTTCAACGAGGATCGTTCCGGAAATGTTTGATGAAGCACTATCACACGCATGATTACATTAGAGACTTTGATGCGATGTATACTGCGCAGTTTACCTTTAAGATCGGTGTCAAAGCCGAACCCAGTCTTCAAGAGGAGCTGACAGGAAAACAACCGCCGTAGGAACGTCTCAAATAGATAGTCATTATCCTAAAAGCCAGGAGAAGTCGGGTGAGTTGCAATCACTGAAAACAGGAACAATTGGATTGATATCACGTACATGAAGCGCAAGCAAGTCGATAATGTATATCCGCGAAAATGACGCAATTTGCAAGATACTCGCAATGGCACTTGTTGTTGTCGATCCTGTTGCAGCGGCAATTTTACTTGATGTCGGCTTCCACTCCACATCAAGCCCGACGATATGATGATCGTCAAACATGCCACAGCTTGGCGCATTTACAGTCTCATTTTCCACATTTTGCTCCCCGTCAAACAAGTGGTCCATTGCGTCTCGAAGAGAATCCTCGGTGTCAACGAAGACGACCTTGTTGCTCAATGCTAGCGATAAATACCCATTTAAACCAGCTGCGTTGGCAGAATGAGATAGACCATTTGCCTGTAGTGATGCTCGCTGTGTCACCATGTGCTCAATTTGTGCTTCATAGTCCGGAATGTCAAGCAATTTGGCTAGCCGAGCAGTCCACTGGATTTCTCCTGCGGCGACCACGTGATCAAAAAGCAGCTTTTGCAGAGAAGAGTCGTTCCCAGCAAACGAAAGCGCCATTTGCCAGCGCTGCCGCTCAATTAGCTTCAGCAGTCCATCGTGGCAGTACATCAAATCTAAACCACATCAAGATATAAGGGGTTGGCTAAACAAAACACGCATTAATCTCACCTATGTCTGGATAGTCTTCTTGCAAACCAAAATTGTTGACGATCCGGTGGGCCTGGACCAATTTACACAACCAGGTTAAAATGCACCCGCTCCATAAGAATTGCTGTCGTTCCCACCCGTTTTACATCCTGGACTGTAATAGCTTCTTCCACCACAACCTTTGCGAGCTCTTGGTAAAAACAACGAGCACAGTTAGCCAAATCACAAACACGCCACCGGCACAACCCAGTCCCTCAACCTTTATCCTCTGCTCCACCAAACGTTCGAGCGACTTGCTCCGCTGCAGACCAATCCTTGGACTTTGTCATCGTCTGGAGTATTGATACAATGGACCAATCCATCGAACTGAAGATGGTGAGAAGTTTGATCAGCGCCGTGTATTTCTTCGACGCTAGTAAACTCTCTGCTGCCCTTCGAACGACGTGAGGGTCAACATCCACAACTGCAAACAGCTCCAGCATGTCTACCACCAATTTTTGATCCTGCAGCATTGTCATTTTGCGTTAGAAAGCACTCTCAAACGCGCAACAAAACTCACCGCTGCAGTGGGATCCTCGAGTCCTTTGATGAAGAATCCCCGGAGCTTCTGGTTGTGCTGACCCTGCGCGCGACACCACTCCATCTGCTGTTCGTCCTCTGCTGCGAGCTTGCGAAGGGCGTTCACCACCAGGAACGCCAGTGGGGCGTTGGGTTGCGCTCTCTTTGCCTTTTTCTTCTTTGCCGTCTCCGTGGTCTGGACCCCGCTCTGTAGTTGTTTCCCCCTTCCTTCTCCTGAGACGGCTCCCGAGCCAATTGCAGCACCAAAAGCACTGCGAACGACCAAAAGCCGCTCCCGTCGTTGCCGCTCAGCGCTGTGAATTCGACCAGGAGAGCGGACTCCAGCGCCAGGAACTTACCGCTGCCCCGCGCTCCAGCTGCCCCGCCGTAGAAAGCCCCATGAATGCAGCGCGACCATCGAGAAGCGTCGAGCGCATCGGCAGCCTCGGCGGAGATGTATCGCGAGAACCGTTCCTGCAACTCCACGTCCATGCCTATATAACCCAGGTTAAATTGGCGGTTTATTGATAAAAAAACAAGCGTCCCTGGCGGCGGCGCAGGCGGACGGCTACTACTACCCAGCGGCGTGGCGGCCCACATGTCGTCCCTGGCGGCGGCGCAGGCGGACGGCTACTACTATCCAGCGGCGTGGCGGCCCGAGCATGGCTCGCTCAACCAGTTCCACCAGTCCCATCCGCTGGGCAAACGCGCCAGACACCTGAAGAGCGACGGCGTGCTCGTGGTGCGCTTCGAGATGCCCTTCAACGTCTGGTGCGGCCACTGCGACGTCCACATCGGCCGCGGCGTGCGCTTCAACGCGCGCAAGAAGAAGGCTGGCAGCTACTTCTCGTCGAGCGTGTGGGAGTTCCGCATGGACTGCGCGCAGTGCAAGGGCGAGATGGTGATCCGGACGGACCCCCAGCGGCGAGACTATGACCTCGTGAGCGGCGTGCGGAAGAAAGCAGAGGGCTGCCAGCCAGAGGAGGTGGAGGCGCGGGAGATCCATACGGAGCCCATCAACGCACCGGACGTGACGCTCAGACTTCAGCAAGACCCGTTCTACAGACTTGAGCACGAGAACGAGGACAAGCAAGCAGCCAAGAGACGCGCCACCGGGCTGGAGGCGCTGGCGGAGCTGCAGGACGCCGAGTTTAAAGACGACTACACGAGCAATTCCAAGCTGAGAGCGCAGTTCAGAAGCAAGAAGAAACAGCACAAAGCGAGGCAGCAGGAGGCTACTCGGCTGGGACTGTCCATCCCGTTGCTAGACGTCCACCCGGCAGACGTGGTGGCGTCCAAAGCTGTCGTGTACAAGAACATCCCACAGAAACGGCGGCATCCCAGCCACAAGCCGGTGACGTCGAAGTCTCGATCCAGCGCCAATATATCGTCAACGACAAGAGCAAGAGTCGATACGTTCCAGCACTTTGGAGACCCTGCCGGATCCCAATTGCAGCGCCTGAGGGCCGCCAAACATGCCTCGAAGAAGCGGGCTCGGCGACAGTGAATGTTCACCGGTAGTCACTCATAAATTCATTTAAAAATTTAAAACTGATGTGGGCACGAGCTCGAGCTCGAGCTCAGTTAAGAGCTGCACACAGGCGCGGAACGTCACTGCACAGCACAGCGAGCGACTTGAAGGCACGGTCCTCGTCACCCTGCCACACCTGCAAGCACTCTACGGCTGTGCTCACCATGTCACTTGTGTAGCTGGCGTCTTCACTGTAGGCGCAGAAGGCAAGAAGAATGCGCAGGATGGTCCTCTTCTCGGCCTCGCTAACGTTGATAGCGTGCTCCTCTACGTCCCTTGAAATGACGTCAAAATCGTCGTGCTTGCCGTTGATAATGTATTCTTCCACGTGCATGCTGGTGTCCGAGATGCTCGAGGCTAACTCTAGCAGTCGCTCGCCCTCGAGTTGGTTGCTGTCCCGCTCTTCTGCCACTCTTTCTGCGTCTCCTCCATCTTCGTAGAATGCGCGGTCTTCCTCCAGCTTGGGCAGGACTTCATAATCGTCGTCGTCCAGGTCACTGAGCTGCTCTGTGGTGCAGGACATTTTGTCCTCCTCCGTGTTGTTGTCGCTCTCCTCGGGCTTGCCATCCGTCTCCTCACTCTGCTGCGACTCCTCAGTCTTCTGCTGGCTCTCGTCTCCTTCCTCCTTTGGCCGAACGCTCGGAGGCAATCGTCGCAGGTTCCTTCTGGGCCTGGGCGCGGCCTCGAACACGGCGTGGAACTCGTCGAACACGTCGTCGAACTCGGACGAGGGCGGCGGTGGCGGCAAAAGCAACTGCGGCCTGTTGGTAGCCACGAACTTCTTGGCGATGAACACGAGTGACGCGATGAGCGCCGCTCTGGCCTTGCAGCTGGCTGCTTCGATCCAGCAGCGCATGACGGCGGCGCCCAGCGCCATCCTGCTCGAGAGAAGTCGCAGAAGCGCCGCCTGCTGGGCCGCACACCGTCGCTGCAGGGCGATCCGCGGCGCTGTCGGCCCCGCAGCGCACCCACCTGCGCACGCACCACTTCGTAGACGGCCTCGGAGCTGCTGTGCGCGCGGCAGACCGACGACACGAGGAAGTTGCCCATGCTAGAAGCCAAGAGCGCAAGTGAAGCTTTCACCGTGCCGTTTCCAGACTACAACTTGAACCCAGAAATACACGGGCCACTAACTGTCCCACATTGCTGTCTGGGACGTCCCACATGTTGTACGCCAACATAATCCGAAGATGACCCGCCGAGGCCCCAAGTCGACGCACGCGCACCGCGCGGCCGATGCCAAACGCAGCGGCAGCAAGACGGACCTGCTACTGCACCGCCACCGCCTGCTGCACCACTCCTCGGGCTTCTTGCTGGCGCGCAAGTACCGGTGCGTCGATCTGTGCGTCTCGCCCCCAATCTCAGCTCTAACCCCTCTCGTATCTGGCCGCAGCAATCCCTGGCCGTCCGAGAACGACTTTGCGCGAGATCAGAGAGGTCGCTCCACATCCAAAGCAGGTGGCGTGGTTTCACCGGCTCCAGTGTCGGCAGCAGCAACAGCAGCAGCAGCAGCAGCAGCTCCAGCAGCGTGGTGGGGCTCAACGGTCCCAAGGGCTACACGCGCGAGGAACTCCTCAATTTTTGGAGCGAATTGTCGATCGTGGCCAAGCGGAGGCTGCTGCGCATCCGCCGAGAGACGTATCTGACCTCACTGGACCAGTTCCTCGTGGGCCAGAATCTCTGCTGCGAGTGCCACGACAACGTCGTCGCCGAGTGGGAGGACCACGAGCGGAAGCGTGGTGGCAGTCGCTCCTTGCAGGACGTTTTCAGTGTTTTCCCGCCGTTCTTAGACGATGACGACGAAGATGATGACGAAGATGATGACGACGATGACGACAGTGAGGAAGGGGAGGAAGAGCAAGAAGATAACGAACAGGACGAGGAGTTGGACGACGAATCGGATGAAGAAATACTCACCCCAGAAGATATGGTGCTAGAGGAGGAGGAATTGGTTTTTAAGTATGAGCTCGAGCGCGACGGGAGACGGGGAAAGAAAGGTGGCATGCTTTCGGAAGAGTACATGGCAGCTATGGAGGTTGGCAGACAACAGGAAGACGAGCTCCTGCGACTGATTCAGAAGGAGGAACGCTATATCATTATTCGAGAGGACCATACGGACTTTATCATGGATCTCATTCGTTGCGGCGAGCAGTTCAGTTATCTTTCGCCGTTTCGATCGGCATTCGATGACGACAGCGAAGCTAGCGAAGAGGATGACGACGTCGATGATAGCACATGCCCCGGGGCAAATACGTCGCACTTGGCACAGGAATATTTACTGGAAGTACTAGCGATCAAGTTCAGGGAGCAGGTGCGCATGCATCACAGCTTTTTATCTTTGTTTCAGGAGGTCTCGTCGTGCTGATTATTGTGCTGTGTCTGATTTTGTTGCCCGCTAGCTGGAAGACGCTTACCAAGAGGCATTGCAGCATTCGCTCGCTGTCCAGGCCGAGCTGCTTCGTGATGAACTGGCAGATCTCAAGGCAAGTCAAAAGCCGCCAAACAGCAGCAAGAACAGGAAAAACAAAGATAAGAAGAAGCGCCGCAAAAAGAGGCTGCTGCCGCTATCCAAAAGGCGACGGAGAAGGCAAAAGCGCGTACAGCTGACACATCTACGCCAAGAAAGCTAAACGTGGCGGCAAAACCAGAGGCGCTGACAGATGCAAGCGGAGACTGTGAGGCGGGGGAACGCGGCCCAGAAGAGGACGAGATCGACCGCGAGGTAGAGCAGTTCCGGCTGCTCCTCGAGAAGATTAACGCCGAGAGCACGCTGCGGTCTCGGAAGAAGCTGGTGCTGCCTCCGGGGGCGTTTGCACACCTGGCCACCGTCTCTCGTAGATGAATGGAGGCGCAAAGCGGAGGATGTAGATCCTCTCGAATCAATGCATTTGGCGCCATCTGCAGCTCGAGTTTTGAACACACCCGCCAAAAAACGTTGCCCATCTCCCTTTTGCACTTATTTTCTGCATGGTCGCGATCCTCAGTGAGCAATTTGAAGCGAAGGCAACACGTGAAGCGATGCGAACTCTGCGCTCCCAGGCGTTGGAGACGGAGACATCGGAGAGCGATGCGGAAGGTGCGTGCGTCGTGTGTGGAGAGCAGACGCAGCGGGTGACGGTGAGCTGCTCGGCCTGCGCGCGGCTGTTCCACCTGGGCTGCCTCTCACCGCCTCTGCGGCGCCGGCCGCGGCTCCCAAACGCCTGGACGTGCACTGACTGCAGCAAGAAGCAGAAGGACGCAGAACGGACAGTGAAGAAGCGGAAGAGTGAGCCTGAGGAAGAGATGGAGCAGCCGCCGGCCAAGAGGCGACGAGTGACTAGGTCGGCGGCAACGGAGGGAGACCATGACGAGCCGATTACCTCAGCCAAGCGCTCGAACGGGAAGGCATCCATGAAGCGAAAGCCCAAGCAAGTGGAGGTGAAGGCTACGGCGAATGGTCGTGCTGGCCGTCGAGCTCAAAGGGCCAAGAAACGGATTGCGTACAGTGGCAGCGATGACGGAAACGGCGACGAAGAGGACGATGACGGGGATAGCGACTTTGTGGAGGATAGTGCCTCGGGGAGGACGAATGGGTGTCGGACGTGGACGAGTCGGTGTCTGAAGAGGAACAAAAAGGAAAACGTGGAGCGAAAGGCAAAGTTCCCCTAGACGCCAACCCACGACAAGGCCCCGTGCAGGGCAACAACGACAGCCGATCCCGCCTGTTCCGTTGGCCACAAATGCAGTGCTGAACGGATACGACAGCGACTCTATCGGTGTTGTTGGTGAGAGTGAGGAAGGCGCTGAAAGCGAGGATGACTACGAAGGGCCGAACTACTTCATCGAGTACGCAGCGAACGGCAGAGCAAAGGTAACGCCCTACAGCTCTTTTGCAGCATTATACGGATGATTGGTTTAACGTAGTGTTTTGTTTTGCTTGTGGGGCTGAAACGCAGTGCAAAAGCTGCGAACAGAAGCTGCTTGCAGGAAAGCTTCGTGTCGGCATCGAAATCCGACATTCGATCTTTGGCATCACCACATATTACAAAGTAAGTTGCTGGTCTCCTAACATTTATTTTTATTTAGCGTAGTAATACTCATGTACGTTTGGTTCTCTCTCATTAGCATTTGAAATGCACCGCCATTGGTTTATCGGCTGGAGTTGCCAAGAGAGACGATGCTGTGGACAAGGGAGGCAAGAAGCCTAGGACCGCTGACCCAATCCAAGGATTTTCGAGGTTGAAGCCGGAAGACAAGAAATCTGTCCGCGAATACATGCAGGAGAATGACGCGAACGGTGTTATCGACGAGCGCCTTGAGCTGACTGACGAACACTTCAGCAAAAAGGCCGCATGCCCGAGAAGGAACCATCCAAATATCTGACTGCTACACTTCTTCCGTATCAACGAGAAGCGCTAGCCTGGATGGTTAGCCAGGAAAGAGCGTATATAAGGGCGGCATCCTTGCAGATGAAATGGGCATGGGGAAAACGATTCAGGCTATCTCGCTGATACTCGAAAACCCTCGGAAGGACAATTCTAAGACTACTTCGAGTGTACGCGGCGCGACGCTGGTTGTTTGCCCGCTCGTCGCTGTAATGCAGTGGAAAAGCGAGATTGAGCGGTTTGTGGAGCATGGCCATCTATCTGTGTACATTCATCACGGACCAAAGCGTTTGGATTTAGCGTCAAAAATCGCATCCTACGACATCGTTTTGACGACTTACTCCATCGTTGAAAGCGAAATCCGGAAAACGCTTGGCTGGTCGAAGGTTGCTTGCAAGTACTGCGGCAAGAAATACCTGCCAGATAAATTGATCACGCACAACAAATATTTCTGCGGACCCAACGCCAGAAAGACGGCTCTACAAGACAAGCAGCAAAAGAAAAAGCCCAGAAAAAAGGCTGCTGGGGAAAGTAGCAGTGAGGACGAGGACGAAGATTTGAAGAAACCCAACCGAATGACGAGAGGTCGAGCCCCACCAAAGAAGCAGGCTGGGAAACGAGACGCTCCTGAGAAATCGAAGGGTAAATCACCTCTTCATCAAATTCACTGGACACGCATCGTCCTGGATGAGGCCCACTACATTAAAGACCGGAATTGCAACACAGCTCGTGGTGTCTTCGAGCTAAAATCGGACTACAAGTGGTGTTTGTCAGGTAAAGTGCTTTGTGAACTGTATTGAGGAGCTGTTACTTAACCAGCCCCATCTTCTGTGCAGGCACGCCGCTGCAAAACCGGATCGGGAATTATTTTCCTTGGTCCGGTTCCTCCAGGTGAAAAAATACGCGTTTTACCACTGCAACTCGTGCGACTGTCAAATGCTGGACTACAAGTACGTTCCAACACACTCTTTTCTTTTCGGCTCTCGTGTAATACATAACCCCTCTGTTTTCCTGCTTCGATCAGTTTTCCGGATCGAAAGTGTGTGAAGTGCACGCATCCGGCGATCCAACATTATTCCTACTTTAACAAGAAAGTGGTTATCCCGATCCAGGCGTATGGCTATGTGGCTGAGGGCAAGCTGGCCATGATACGACTGCAGAATGATGTGCTCCAACATGTACGTTGTGCGCTAAGCGTTGATGATGAGTCAGCTATCTCATGCGCAATGTGTTCAGATTCTCCTTCGACGCACAAAAGAAGGCCGCGCCGATGACATTTCGCTTCCCCTAAGCTTGTGCGCATCCGAAAAGACCGCCTAGATGAGCGGGAAAACGACTTTTACGAGGCAATTTACACCCAGAGCCAAGCGCAGTTCAACACGTACGTATCATCGGGGACGCTGCTCAACAACTACGCCCACATTTTCGATCTCTTGATCCGGCTGCGCCAGGCAGTGGATCACCCCTACCTCGTAATTTACTCCAAGTCCAATCCGGCCGTACAGCTCCCATCAGCTGCATCAAAGTTGGTGGAAGAACAGCCCTTCAGTACAAGTGGCGACAAGTCTCCCGAAAATGGGCGATCGTGTGCCATTTGCCACGAGTACGTCGATGATGGAGTCGTGGCAAAGTGCAAGCACGATTTCTGTCGCGTGTGCGTCCAGGAGTACATTGAGTCACATCCGGTGGGTGGCGAGGTGCAATGCCCGGCGTGCTCGAAGCCATTGACAGTTGATCTATCTCCGTCAGTCGAAGCTGAAGTGGTGGATACCGGCAGTGACTTGGCTGCCAATAGTCGATCGCCCAGAGCTGTGAATTTGATGAGATTTCACCGGAACAGCATTTTGCACCGCATTTCCGACATTCATGCGTTTCAATCCAGCACCAAGATCGAGGCTCTGATGCAGGAGCTCGAACTCATGCGCATCCGGGACCCATCAGGAAAAGCCATTATCTTTTCGCAATTTGTGAATATGCTGGATATTATTCAGCACCGACTTGAGCTCGGCGGAGTCAAGTGCGTCAAGTTGTCGGGAAACATGAGCATGGCCGTCCGAGACAAAACAATCACAGCATTCCGCGACGACCCGTCCGTGACGGCGTTTTTGATCAGCCTAAAGGCTGGCGGTGTAGCGCTTAACCTCACTGTGGCCTCCCAGTACGTGTGATTCGGCTGGTGCTTCATATTTTGTTGTTTTACTAACGCGTGTGGTGTGGTGCCTTGCAGCATCTTCCTGATGGATCCGTGGTGGAACCCTGCAGCAGAAAACCAAGCGATCGATCGCACGCATCGTTTGGGCCAATTCAAGCCGATACAAGCCACCCGCTTCATCATTGCTGGCACGGTCGAAGAGCGAATTTTGAAGTTGCAGGAGAAGAAGCAGCTGATCTTTGAGGGAACCGTCGGGGCAAACGTGAGCGCCATTTGTCGTCTCACCGAGGAAGATCTGCGCTTCCTGTTCGCGTCGTAACCAGTTTTTGCGCCTAGTTTCTTCGACATACGAGTTGCTGTTTACAATGCTTAGTTTGCTGTATTTCGCGAACGAGCTTAGCCAACTAATCAAAAGTACAGCTACCAAAAACCAGCAAATCAAAAAAATTAAAGACAAGCGCTCGACAAAACAATACGAAGGCAAGCAGGCTCTGGGTCGCCTAGTTGGAGGCCAAGACACTCTGTCGGATGCCAGTGTTTCTGATGCCGCCAGCACATCAGAGCGAGTAGTCCATTCCGCCCGATGGCATCCCAGTTACTCCATACAAAAACGGCGACGCCAGTTGGGGGTCATGTTGCTGGTACGAAGGAATGTACGGCAACGGCATGGCTGGCATTCCAAAGCGCATCGCGTTGGCTGCTGGGAGAGGAGGCAGCGTGCTGAGGCATCCCCATGACCTGCTGAGGATAAATAGCGAGCGAATGCTGTTGCTGGGCGTGTTGTAGTTGCTGCTGATGCGGTGGTTGCTGCGAAAACATCCGCTGACTTACGTAGTTACCATAGTCGTCTCCACCGTCAAGGGAGTGGGGGTGCATGGACTGTTTCTTGTGGACAAGTTGCTTTGGTGCCGGGAACGGCTCCGGCTTACCGCGGTTCGAACCAGAGCTACCGAACACCAAAGGCCGATAGGATTCGTGTTTTTCCAGCAAACTCGAGTTCTGGAAGCGCGCGATCATCGCCTGCTTACCCTGCAGCCGCGCGTATGAGATAGCGCAGACCTTCTCACTGTTAAAGTTTGTCCACTTTTGGCCGTCAAATTCCTTGTGGAACGCTTCAATGTGCGTTGCCTCAATAAAGTTGATGAAGGCGTAGCCCATGTTGCATTTGTTCTTGAAGTCGATCGGCAAGTAGAAGAAGTCATAGTTGCCGCGATGGCTGCGATTAATCTCGGCCAACAGCATCTGCTGAGTGTACTTGTTGGGGATGTTCCGAATCATCAAGGTGGTTCGCGCGTCTTCGCCTGATGCAACCTTTTCGATTGATAAGCTGAATTCACCCGTTCCTTGATCATTACGTCCGGTCATCGCGCGTCCTGATAAAGCACTGCCATGAAGTGGGGCATGTCCACCAGTGGAAGACGTTGTACTGGCTCGGAGAAAGTGGTCGCTGAAGCTGTTCCTCACGGGAGCAAATTTGAACGAAGGTCGCACCCGATTGCGAAAGTCCTCGGCAGAAGGAGACAGCTGGTTGTTTGAAGACTGCAACGGTGAGGATTGGAATGGCGCGTAACTGCTTGGCCGACTGGTCATCGATCCGATACCGGAACTCGAGGGTCCATACCCACTTGAATACGCTAGTGACTCGCCAAAGCTGCTGGATGAGAACGAGCCACCCACGTAAGCCGAAGAGGAGTTACTCCTGGCTCGGGCGGAGGGCCGTGCCCAGATCTGCTGCTCCTCCGGCATGAGGACTGGCGACGTGAGTTCACCGGGACCAACGAAACCGGAAGTGGACGGATCCAGGGGGCTGTTGTTGCTTCCTCCGTCCAAGAAAGACGCATTCAACGACGAAGCAACGGACGACGTGGGTGATGTCAACAACGACGTGCTGCTGGATGAGAAGCTTTTGGGGCGCGTCCGAGTCGTGAATGGGTGGGCGGCAGCGCCCCGATCAAGGCAATCCTGGAAGAGCTTGAGTTTGGCAACGTCCAACGTCGGTGGAGTCGTACGCGCTACGGAGACCGGGCCATTCGCGGGAAAGGCTCGTGGCAACCCGTTGAGCGCAACGGGTAGAGCACGCGAGTCGCTGTACTCGACGATATACTTGGCTGCTTGGGCTTCGGGCTGCAGCACGCTCGCCACTTGACCGAAGTGCGCACAGACCTGCCGAAGCTCGGCGGCGGTTACATTCGGCCCGCCGAAACGCACGAGCAGTGTGGCCGAGTTGACGTCGTCGGGCAGCTCGTACGGCAGACAGAAGCTGATGGCGGTGGCCTCTGCATCCGCGCGCAAGCGGTCCACCACCGCGACGGCGCTCGCCAGATCGAAAAAGGTGCAAAGAGAAGGCCGCTGGGCGCCAGCTCCTGCGCGAGCTCGCGACGCTGCCAAAGTTCTAGCAGCGGGAAGCATGAGACGAGGCGTCAATATTCAACAAGCAGTGATTAAAAGCAAGTGCAGAGCGCGTACGTTGAGTCGGTCCAATAGTCGACGCACGTCGAGCGGGTCCCACCCGGCGGCACTGCTCAGCATCACGTGGCGCGAGGCAAACTCCGTGTGCAGCGCATCCCAGAGCTCGCGCAGCTCGCGTTGCTCTCCGTGGACGCGCCAGCGGTCTCCGTCTCCGAGCGCCGCGTAGTCCGAAAAGCTGCGTGGGCGTCGCTCCGGCGCGACTGGGGCTTGTTCGGGCCGAGCGCCAGCGCCCGCAGACTCTGCGCCAGCGCGTCGTCAAATCCCCAGAGCCCGTCGCCTGGTGTCTGCGACGCGCGCCGCAGCTCGCTGGCGTTCGGCGAGTTGGGCGCCGAGGCCGTGGAGGGAGCCGAGGCGCAGCCGTCGTCCAGCTCGTGGGCGTCCTGGCCGTTGTCGTTGTCTTGGCGGCGGTAGAAGCGGAAACGGCCCGTCGTCAGGTGCAAACTGCTGCGGTGGCGCGCGCGCGAGCAGGCCACGCACAGGTCCAGGCGGCAGGCGCAGCAGCGCAGGTCGGCGGTGGCGCCGCACACGTCGCAGCAGCAGCGCTCGTCCTTGTGCGCGACCATCGGAGGCTCTGCGCAGCGTCTGTGGGCGGATGCTGCTGTTACCCCGTCGGCAGTGGCGAGATCTTCACTTGTGCCGGCGCAGAGCGGCGCCGCAGCCCCTGGTGGTTTCGGCTCTTTGGTGCTGGTTTTGGTGTTGAAGGAAGGATCGCAACGCCGGCCAATGGCAGTCCGCGCTCTGATTCGGTCCGGATGGAAGTCGCCCGCGCCGCTGCGGGCCACACGTGCATGGTGGCGCCCTGCGGGGTCTGCCGCAGAGGACAGCTCCACCGAGAACTCGCTTGCTGCGGGCGGCAGCGAGAAGAACGCGCGGAATTCGCAGCGTCGAGACTGCAGAGCAGATTGAAATGCGGACAGTGAAACTGCAAGGGAAAGCAGGGAGCTCCAGCGACTCGGCTCGCAGCACCACCGGCCGGGTTGAGTAGGGGGCCGTTTTACCACCACCACCACCACCCTTGCGGACTTCTACTTCCAAGGCCACTGTTCACGACTGCTCCATATATTCGTCCCCAGCCTTGGCAGTCCTGGCGACGAAGCAGCTCGAGCGCACGACACGAAATTCATCAAACACGGCGTCCACGGACTTGTCGAAAGGCTGGACGGGTTCCAGCGACTGGCGCCCAAGACCCCAAAGCTACGGATTCGATGCCGTTGCGAGGAAGGAGGATTGAGCAGATCGAGCGGGGACTTGGATTTGGCCGAAGCCGACGACGGAGGATACCCGCCACCAGTGTACGAAAAGGTGGTAGGATAGAACTAGCAGTGCTTCTCTGCTGGGGCTGCTGTCAGAGAGTACGCGCAAAGCTTCGCTGTTGTGTTTAGCAAGTATGAAAGCGCGGAGTGTGTGGCAGCAGACCAGGCTGCTGCTTCATCTGCGGCAAGTTGCTTTTTTTAGGATTTTAATGGGGTATAGATTTTAACCTAGCGGTCTAAATCTATACCGCATTAAAATCTAAAAACAACTTGTGCCATTCCGAATCTCCCGCTGCTGACGTACTTCTTACCGCCGCTGCCATGTCGGACTTTGCGAGCCTGCTGCCCCCGTCGTGGACCAAGCACGTGCAGCTGTGGCTGGAGGAGGACATCCCGAGCTTCGACGTGGGCGGCTTCGTGGTGGGCGAGGGCCAGGAGACGGCGCTGCTGCTGGGCAAGTCGGACGGCGTGCTGGCCGGCGTCCCTTTCTTCTCGCAGGTGTTCGAGTCGCTCGGCTGTCACGTCGAGTGGCTGCTGCAGGAGGGCGACAACGTCAAACCCCAGGACTTCCCCAACGGCAAAGTGCCGGTCGCCAGAGTCACGGGCAAGTGCCGCCAGCTCCTGCTGGGCGAGCGCACGGCGCTCAACGTTCTGACGAGCGAGCGGCATCGCCACGCAGGCCAAGCGCAGCGTGGAGCGAGCGCGCGCTGGGCTGGGAGGGTCACGTGGCTGGCACCCGCAAGACCACGCCCGGCTTCCGCCTCGTGGAGAAGTACGCACTGCTGGTGGCCGGCGCCAGCACGCACCGCCACGACCTCTCGCAGATGGTCATGCTCAAGGACAACCACGTATGGGCCGCCGGCAGCATCACAAGGCCGTGCACAAGGC
>JAAVTH010000013.1:0-29174 GCA_011947325.1 Phytophthora macrochlamydospora
TTTCGCGAATTGCTGCTCAAGTCGCTTCCACTCCAACTGAGCCGCTAGTGGTCCTTTCGGGGTCCTTGCGGTGAAGACCGAGTCGGTACTGCTCGAAGAACTTGGCCAGTGCTGGCTCCGTCTCCGAAAGATCAACATCTTCTGGAAGTACCAACAGAACACAGCGTTTGTTGACTCGTGCCGTGAAAAGAGTATGTAGTAGGTGACGCAGCACTGGAGGTCGACTTGCTGCACCTGAAGCTGGTTGTCGTTGAGCAAAGTACGTCAGGAAGATGCAGGCTGGAATCTAGCCCACAACTTGAGTTAGTGATTGTCAGAACGATTAACCAAGCAATCTTACCGGTGGCAATTCAAATTTGTTTTCAAGAAATGCTGGGTAGCAAGCGACCTCAGCCAATTCGCCCGGTGGAGTAGTGTCAAAAGAAGCGAATCCAAGAATTCGATCGGGCCGCGTTGGATCGGCAGCCGTCAACGCTAGGAAAGAAGTCTCGATCACTGCACCTAGTAAGGCTCGGCCGAAGTACGCTCTACGGGCATCTTTGGTGGGCGAATCCAGCTCCAACACGCCATTCTGGTCGCGGTCTGCACTACGACGGATGAGGTACAGCTCCTCCATTTGCAGATCTACTCGACGACTCCAGCGTAATGAAAGGTCGGTCGAGTCGAAGCGCCTTTTCAAAATGGCATCGAGGTGCTTTCCGTGATGACCACGAGACCAGTGGCATGGCATTCCCACGTAGATATCGATGTGAAGTAGATGATTGTCATTTTGTGTCACTTGCGTCTTCCCTGTGTTAATCGCGGTCGCTTTGCGCTTCGTGGGAATGAGGAACACGACACATTATCGCAAGTCGTCCTTGCTGCGCTGTCAAGCAACCATTGCTGCAGCGCACGTTCCTGGGCTTGAAACAATTGGTAGAACTCACTCTTGTTACCGAGGTATTACATGGCGCAGCTGAAACGGGGCAGGTAATAAGATCATTTGATTCCGCTGCAGCACAAAGTGGTTGGGCTGCGCCGTCGATGGCCGAACTCGATCTCCCATCCTGCAATGTCCTCGTCTGAACGGGCTGCATGGATCAGTGTCGCCTTTCCATCTCGGTGTGCCGCCCAGGATTCACTTCCTAATCTGCGCTCCAGCCCCTCAAGCTACAAGGAATACGAAACAACGTGGAAGAATGGCTAACGGCCAACTGGCAGGGCCCAAGAACACGCTGCGACCAACTACGAACGACCAAGCGACGCTCAAGGACACAAAAGTGATCTCGGTTGTGGGGCTGCACGGGGTCAACCAGGCCGTTTCGATTGAGCTGCCGAGCGACCACTACATTGTCAGATATCTGGAGCAGATCATGTCCACGGCTTCATTCGTCGAGAGTCAACAAGTCCGAGCTCCTGAGCTCGCAGTTGCTGCGGACAATACTGCGCCTTCAAGCTTCTTGCAGGACGTCGTTGATGCCTCATTCAGTCTTGATGGGGTGCGTCGTCGACAGTACCAATCCAACTATTATGGACATGATCATCTGCATGCAGAATCGTATCGGAGCTACAGGAAGCGGTACGATGGAGCCAACGGCAGCAGTAGCTTTGTGCCGCATATGGAGAAGAGCGATGCTCGACCAAGTTCCCCGGTTATTGTGGACGATGTTCAAGAATCGCTTCCACAGTCACCGCCTACGCTCTGTCGCCCAACCCAGTTTTACCGAGTTTGATGCAAACGCTGCACAGCTGCAGTGGTGGCAAGCTGGGAGAATTTTACTCCCATTAAATGGTTCTCGCTTGGTTCGACGAGGAATAAAAACTCACCCGTCGACAGGGGCGTCCAGCCTAGTTGCAGGGATAGCTCGTCTTTCGATAGCCAATGCCTTTCTGGCCACCTAATTCTCTGTCGTCACTGCGAGCAGGCCGCCGCTAGCAACGCAGATCCGATCGTTATGATTTCGTTCACTTCAAGCAATGGAGAAGACGTTGCAGCTAGTTTCCTGAATAAGACGGCCACCGCTGGGTCCGAGTTCGGTCCGGCGCCCAAGACAAATGTCTGTTCGGTTGGTCTGTCGTTGGAATGTTTTCGCTCATTGTGCTCGAAGCAGAAAATCTCGACCACTTTACTTGATGAAGCTCCAGCTCCAGTGCCAAATGGAGGCACCAAAGGAAGCTGGCAAGCTGAGGCGGGGAGGCTGATCATCTCGTATGGCATGCACGGCTGTCGCTTTCGAGAATATCTGCTTGATGGCGTCTATACATGAACTACCGGTAGAATAGTAGTCTGGAACTAACGACAAGACTGTCTGATGCACATTTTCTCTCCTCGACAGAGTGCTTGAGTGCTTTGTCGGAGCACCTGGCTCAAGCCGCAGTCTCCAAAAGTTCCTGAGCATCAGGGCGATCGCATGACAAACCGACCAGCATACCCAAATACCGCAACGCCACACGAAGGTCACCTCTCCCTTCAGGCGAACCACGACTCCGGTCGTGGCTCACTCTCCTTTTCACTTTCCAGTGCTCAAGTTCCACTACCACCTCCACCTCACCGCAATGAAGTTCTTCCAGGTCCTCGTCATCGCCGCTCTTGCCTTCGCCAGCGTCAACGCCGAGACGGCTGCCACCACTCAAACGACCACCACTGGTGCCGCTGCCACAACAGCCCCGGCCGTGACGCCTGCTACCGGTGCTACCCATGCCGCCACCACCGGATCGCATCACACTGCTGCGTCCGTGAGCCACGAGGGCCACCAGGGCCATGGAGCTGGCGCTGCGTCTAGCACGGGTGTTACCGCTACGATCGGAAACGCTACTAACGCTTCGGCCGCGGGCGGCAGCTCCACCGGGTCGACTGCAGTTGGCACCGACAGCTCATCTACGTCCATCGTCGGACACCAAGGCATCGTCGGGCACCAAGGGATCGTCGACCAAGAAGGATTCGTCTTCTACGGGCCACTCGACCATCTCGAAGGAATCGTCGTCGTCTAGAAGCGGATCTCACTCGAGCGGAGCGTCTCAGGTCACAGCTATGGGCGTTGCCGCTGCTACCGTTGTCGCGGTTGGCTCGTACTTCCTGTAAGCTGAGGGATATTTTCTTGTTCCAGATAAATTGTCACCTGCGTTCGCAATGAAATATCGACTTTCGTGTGTACATCTTTTTCCAAGGCTTAGTTGTTGTCGAACTACAGGCAAGTAAAGGGCACGGCAACAACAACGCAACTAAATGTGGTGTTTTCCGGATAGAAACGACACTCAGCGGGGCAGGTGGCAAGCCTGCTTGTATCCACACCTGTGAGCCGAGTGTATTGTGTCTTACCAGGCAAGATGATCAGTGAGCTGAAGTCTTGACTCTTCTCTCTTGAGTTCCATTTGGTGTTTCCTGTAGATGCCAGCCGTGCCGTAATCGTTCCCAAGCGCTGGTGAGCTTCAGCACCAGCATCATCTTAAAGCAGATCGTGGAAGCTGGCGTGAACCCAGGAATCCACCACACTCTAACGCGCTTCATATCGGTTAGTCTAACAGATATGACGATCTTGTACTTCACATAGATTTTGCAGGAATGCCATGTCAGTTAACACCCTGGCGGGAGAATCGCTGGACAAGAACGATATCCGTCGAAACAGACAGTCTATTCACAGCTGACCGCTCGCTCGGTCCCACTTACATATTTGCAAAGGTGTTAGCAGAGTAGACAACTATCGAAGATGGAGCTGTCTGTTCGAGTGTGTGTCGAGGCCGACGAAGCTGCGGTGGAGCTGCTACCGTCACCTGACGCTGGCACGCGTCGCAAACTCTTCGGGTTGACGCATGCCGGGGCCTTGATCGAGACTTCTCAACTCACTCTCTGCGCAGAAAAGCAAGAGCTCATTACGGGGACTAGTGATGACCCTACGAGGGAGATCCCAACGCCAACGATGGCAGGGTTCGCGTCGTTTGATGACCAAGTGCCGGTGTCACTCGCTCGATGGCCGGAAGTTCGTGACTACCTAAAGAAGCGTCTTCAATTTGGCAAGCCGCAAGGTTGTGTGCTGCTGATGGCGTTTCGCTACGACGCGGCGGTCGATAGCGAGCGAAAAGTGCTATCAGTATTGCTACATCAACTCTTTAAGTCAAAACCGGAGCTGGGTGGGGTCGTGCTGGCAGTTCATGTTGGTGTTGACGTTGAAGAGCTCGGGGTCTTCTCGCAGATCTTCTCTTGCTACGATGCGGTGGGGCTGAGCACCGGTGGGCTCCTCATGTTTTACCGCGCTTTGAGAGCCGATTACATTCCAAGTGTGTTCGTCCACCGGCCGTCAACGGCAGAGATAGAGCTGGAGCACTTGCAAGCCATGGTGAAGAAAACGAAGAGCACCGTCGACATGGGAATGACTGGTTCGACGCCACCACGGCGCCGCGCCGTGTACTCACCAACGAAGATGAACATCGAGCGTGCTTCGTTGCACACTGCGTGGACACTCAGCAACCGTGTGGTCTGTTGGCTTGCACGGATGCGATCGACAATGACCAAGCCAGTAACTACGCTCGACTGTTTTCCGAGATGTACCGCAAGTCGAATTCAACTCCTCAAGACCATGCAGAGGTGGTAACAGATCCACCAGCAGCTTCACAACCTTCGGAGTTACCGCCGCCAAGAGCTAGACGATCGATTGCTCCTGCACCAGCCCCGGCACCCACACCTTGAATTCCCTACATTGTTTAGCGCGATCAGTCGGCGGACCTCCCAACATCATTGTGCTGGGACCAACTGGAGCTGGCAAAGGCACACAGAGCAAGAGTCTTGTAAAGGAATTCGGGGTTGTTCACGTCTGTGCTGGAGATCTCATCCGTCAAGCTGTGAGCGAAGACGCGGAGAATTTCGGGGACCTCAACCGCTTTTTAACTTCCGGAGATCTCGTCCCTGATGACATTATACAAGACATGGTGCTACATCGTCTCGTGCAGCCAGACTGCAAGGCTCACGGTTGGTTGTTGGAAGGGTTTCCACGTACAGATACTCAAGCTCGTGTCTTGGTAGCCCATGGAGCTAAACCCGACGTGGTTGCGATTTTGGAGCTCTCGGATGACGATGCAAACCAACGAGACGAATTCGTTGAGCCGGAAGCTAAGGAAGAAACTCATCCAGGACCGGTCGGTCGCAGACTCGCTCTCTATCGAGAGCACCGTGAGGCTGTACGACAGAACTTCGTCAAGATATCAACCGTGATCCACGTCGACGCCGCAAAGTCTCGTGACACTACAACACGAAAACTAGTGCATGAGATCTACCGAGCGAGGGGTTCTCGCGGACCGTTGAGACTACGGAACCCACCACGGTTGATCATCACCGGAGCTCCAGCGAGTGGCAAAGGAACGCAGTGCGAGCTCCTCGTACGTGCATTGAACGTTGTTCACTTGTCTACAGGAGACATGTTACGACAGGCCATTCGTGATGGAACTTTTCTTGGTAAACAAGCGCAAGGCTTTATGGATGGAGGTCAGCTTGTTCCAGACGAGCTTATCGTTAGTGTCGTACTCGAACGACTTGCACAGTCGGACTGTGAAACCCGCGGCTGGCTGTTGGACGGCTTCCCTCGCACTGAAACGCAAGCGCAAGCTCTTCTTGCAGCTCGAACAATTCCGGACTGTGTGCTGGCCCTTGATGTACCAGACGACGAAGTGGTGAAACGTATTGCAGGCCGACGCCTGGATCCGGAAACGGGGAAACGTACCACGTCGATTTCAATCCGCCACCTCCGGATGTAGTGGATCGTTGCGTTCAACGCAGCGATGACACCGAGGAAACGGTGCGTACACGTCTGGAGCAATTCCACACTCACAGCGACGCAGTGGTTTCTGCACTCGGCGGCGTCTGCGAAATCATTCGTACTGACGGAACGCAGCCGGTTAACCGAGTTGCGGAACAATTTGTTGCTGGCGCAGAGCGTTGTTTGCTTCGTAACAATGCAGCAATCGTTTCTCTCTTCAGCATGGCGACAAACTATCACAACCGTGCACCACTTTTCCTCTCAAACGGTACGTGGTGATTGCTTTCCAGAAGGCAGCTGAATTTTTACTAACTGCTTTTTTTTCGCTTAGTGTTTGAGCATTTCAAGGACAAGGATTGCCTACTCCTTTGTCTTCCGGAAAACTGCATTCGACCGCCGATAACTAGCGGATTCCGAGTTGTTCGTGGAGATCCGTCCGTGTCTACCATTGCTCGACTGCAGCAGCACGACGAAGAGAAAGCTGCTGCAGGATCTCGCAAGGCGAAGCAGACCAAGCAGGAAAAGGCCAAAGTCTCGATCTTGTACGCTTTCTACCGCGAAGAACTGCCGTTCCTCGCGAATTTCTCGTTGGATCTGAGCACTGACGAAGACAAACAGTCGGGACAAGATGGCCAGGTGATCGTCAAAGGAATGGGCGTGAAAGGATTCGGGCGCACTGTTCGTAACTGGACTGGGAAATGCTTTGAACTGCTGGGTCTTGGCGGGAAAAAGGAGAAGGAGCCCAGCAAGAAGGAACAAGCTCGTATTCGAGCCAACACGTCTGAAAACGTAGAGACGGACAGTATATTGCCTGGCGACGGAGCTCCCGACTACGAGAGTGGCCGCAACACCATCCACTAGCGGAATAGCTACACTTTGTAACTTTCAATACAAGCCCTTTGATCTTGAAAGACATGTCTTAGCCGATCATTTCGTATTCATACTGACGACGAAGTCGGGCATGGTGCAACGTGGTGCTGTAGCGTTGGCGAAGCGCTTCCATGAAGAATAACGCCAGCAATAAGTACGCTGGATAGTACTTGTGCTTCTCGAACTGGGCTAATTGCTCTCCACTACAAAAACATTAAAAATGTTAGTACAAACACATACTTATTTCCAGAACTCATGGCTACTTTCATACCTAAGTTCCAGTTCATTGCGATGATCATGAAGGAACTTGTCGATGCTTCCTCCTTGCGTGAAAATGACGACGGCCAGACCCAACTCCGCCAGTGAAATCCACAGCAACATTTCTGATGACAGCGCCATGCATTTTGTGCAGCGTCGGAATAGTATTCCGCAGCCACTCATAAGCGAGGCCAATAGCAATACACTACCGATAGCCAACAATGGTACTAAAATAGCCATGGAATAAGAAAATGTTTAGCACTAGCAAGAAGTATATATCACAATAACATATCTACCGTAGAGCCAGAATGGCGCGTAGTGGTTGAGTCCGATGTAGAGACTGTAGGTGCAGAGCGCTACGCCTGCCAGCAAGTCCACGCCATTGAAGACAAAGAGCCCCAGGACGGCAAAGAACTCGGAGCACGAGCCCATGTTGGTTCTGATTTCAAAAAAAAGTGAAAAAAATAGTATGAACAATATTTACATGATCTAATCGCACATGGCTACATTTTGCCAACGAGGTTTTGACTGCTGCTCTCTCGAAGCGAGCCCCGCAGCATTTCGAGCTTGGTGCGGACGTATCCCAAGAGTTCGGGGTTTCTCTCCACCAACTGCTCGAATCGGTCGTACGTGATGCCGGTACCTTGCAACGACTGCGCTTGTGATGCTTGCTGCAATGCTGCAGTGACACTGGTTTCGGGCACGCCGTAGAAGTTCCTTTGGAACTGCAACAGCTTCTCCAACTCGGCCCCGTCGATCAGTCCGTTGTTGTCGAGGTCGTACAATCGAAACGCAAACTTGGACAGAGCGTCGTCGCCTTCGTTGATGTTTTGCGGGTTCAACGCTCGTAGCGCCAGACACAGCTCGCGGAAGTCGATGAGTCCGCTGTCGTCTACGTCTACGAGAGTGAAGAGCTGTTCTACGATCGCAGGCTCGTCATTCGGGAACAATGCTTGCAGTTCCACCATGGACAGCTGCCCGTCCTTGTTCACATCGTGCTGTCGGAAGTACTCGACCAGCTTGTCCACGTCGCCACGCTTTAATGCCGTGAGGGTCACCACTTCGTTGACGTCCATCAAAGGCACGACGTGCTTGGTGGCGTAGTCACCGACCCGCATCAGCATCGCAACGTCCTCGTAAGCGTGGTTCGTGGTGGGGACACCTAAGGCCTGAGCCATTACACGGCGCACACCGTCGGCATACAACTGCGGGTCGTTCTGCTCCTGTTCGGACGGGTAGTACGGCGGCAGCACTTCCATCTCCATTCGATTGTACACTTGGCACAAAACCCGCAACGCCAAATACAGTCCTGAGACTCCAGGGGGCCAGCTCATGTCGAAGTGCTTGTACGGATACCGAAGCACCACCGGTAGACACGGAACGCCCGAGACGAATGACCCTACTTTAAACTTGGTCAGACATTCTTGGTTGGAAGTCGTTCCTTCAGGGAACACGAGCAGCGGCGGCTTGCTGGGGTCGGCGATATGGGACGCTGTGACGGGGTACCGTCACACGGTCGCCGTGGCGCACGGCGACCAATTAGATTAGCTCTTAGTTTTGTTGGCTCACGGCGCCCGAAGTCGGGCGCCACACAGATTGAATAGCAGAGTTAAATTCCCCACAAGCACCGCCCCGTTACATCTGGTAGCACTTCGTAGTCCGCCCACACGACCATGAACGTGAACGACGCTTCCAATTTCAACGAAGGGGCTGGTGCCCTTGAGCACGCCAGCTTCCCCACTTATCCGTGTTTGAGTGGGAGGCGCTACACCGCCTCGCTGCGGTCTCCGGAGAAGGAGTCATCAAGACGTTGCTGACTGCTGGAACGGAGACTGCCCAACGCCTGGCTGCTCATGAGTTCATGGCGCGTGAGCTCGCTGACCTGCGTCAGCGTGCGACGACTCCCACGCCGACCAAGAACAAGAACGACATCGTGAAGCTCGATGTCTCCACCTACAGTGGTGACGGCGACGCTCGCCTCCAGCTGAATCGCTGGTTCTGTGAGATCGACATCGCGATCGAAGCTCGGCAGTTGTCTACCGAGTTTGCTCGTACCCGGTTCCTATTGTCCAAGTTGACGGGGAAGGCCAAGGAATGGGCGCTCGGCAAACTTGTCGCCGACTCCTCCTGCTTCTCGACGATGGAGTCGCTCAAGGCAGACCTCCGCCTGGCCTTCGAGCCCCCTCAAGACGAGCGTGTCCAACGCTCGGCTTTTCTGTCACTCAAGCAGGGACGGCTGTCCATGCTCGAATACATTCAGCGGGCACGACACCTGGTGTCGTGCATCACGACGAATCCGGTGGACATGGCGACTCAAGTCCATGTCTTCATCTCTGGTATGAACGCTGGCTACCAGCGTTTCTACCTGACCAGGAAGACGCCAGGGTCCCTTGAAGAAGCCTTCGAGACAGCACTACGTGAAGATTACAGCGTGTCCGCTTCCGAGGCGTTCTCCTCGCTACCCCTTCCGTCACGGAGCCTGAGCCCATGGAGCTTGACGCCATTCAGGATTACCACGGGCGCCGACGATCCGGTCCGGCGCCAACGTCGTCCACCCGACCGCCTCTGGCGGGCCCTAGTCGAGGCACTCGGCCCATGCGGTGCTTCCGCTGTCGCAAGCTTGGACATCGCGCGGCTGTGTGCCGCGCTCCCGCTTCGGTCTTGGCGCATGTTGTCGCCGAAGACGCTGACGGTATCGTCGCCGAGTCAAAAAATGGCGACAACCAGTAGGCGCGGGGCGCCCTACTGGTCGTGGAAGGAGCGACGGCTCTCTGGTGGCAGAGCCTCCTCCTAGCCCTTCCGTGCTTCGTGCACAACTATTTGCCACCACCTCCGGCAGCGACACGAGACTGATTGTCCTCAATGTTCACGTTGATGGTGCGAAGCGGCCGCTTCGCGCGCTGCTGGATTCGGGCGCGACGAACAACTTCGTTCGCGCCGAGAGTTTGTCGGTGCTACCGGCGGACCTGAGCCTTCGCGAAGGTCCGGGGAGATGATCGTGAAATACGCCGATGGCAAGCCACGGCGTACGCCGCGGCGCTCTACGACCTTCACGTACGAGTTCGACGGATTCCGAAGCTCCGAAGAGTTCCTCGTGATCGAGCTGAGTGGCTCGTTCGATTGCGTCTTCGGCATCCCATGGCTCGCCCGTCACCAGCCTGAGATTAACTGGCTGACCGGCACGGTCCGCCCACGTGACATCGACGTGAATGCAGTCCTGGCGTTCTTGCGCGGAACGCCGAACCGATGGCCGCATGTTGCAGTCATGGACTCCGACTCCATGACCCATGCCGCACCTGAAGTGGGCGATGGCCCTTCGTGTGCGGCATGCGAGCACGCATCCTGCGCCGGTCTTGAGCAGGTGCCTCAAGACGTGTCTGACGTGGTCGAGCATGGGTTCCCACGTCCCGATGAGCAGTGGCTCTCGACGGCGGACAACAACGTGGTCGAACAGGGGTTCCCACACCCGGATGAGCAGCGGCTCTCCGTTGACGATAAACAAGAAGATGTGGTTGAGCGTGGCCTCCCACGCGCGGTCGAGCAGGGACTCCCGCATGTGGTCGAGCAGGAGCTCTCTGATGAAGTTGACGCCGATGTCGTGTCCCGGCGTCTGAATACAGCAGACTTGGTCGAGCGTGGTCTCCCACTGCCTGCTACCGATGCGTTCACCCGGCCAGTCCGTCGCCGTGGGCGCCGCCAGCCTCGGCGTCCCCGCGCTCCTCCGAGCGAGTCAGACACATCTGACTCCGAGGTTATCTCTGTTCTGGTGCGAGATGACGCGGCGACGAACCCGCGCACGCGCGACGTCGAGGTCGCACGTCCTCCGTGCGACGCACCCGAGATCACCAAGTTGCCTGGTCTGTCGTGGAAACACTTCCTCCACGACTTGAAACATGGTGAGATCGAGCAGGTTTGCATGATCGTCGCGGACAACTCCGCGACCATCACGGCTGTCGATATTGACGCTGGCGACCAAGCCTTCGATGCCCGGAAACGCCCGCAAGGCGCTGAGCCTAAGTCTGCCCGCGAAGCCCGCTACTTGGCTCAGTCGTTACCGGCACTTGAAGCCGCTGGTAACCCAGTTGCTCCGCTGGTTCGCGAGTTCATCGACATCTTCCCCGACAAGGTTCCGGCTGAACTCCCCCGATCGTGGTGTTCGACACGAAATTGATCTCGTTCCCGGATCGAAGTACTGTGTGACGCGACAATGGCCGCTTCCCGCGACCAAGTCGAAGCAATTGATGCGTTCTTCGAGGGTCGCCGGCAAGCCGGCCACGTCCGTGAAAGCCTCTCTCCACACTCCAGTCCTACGTTCTGTGTGAAGAAGGCGACGGGCGGTTGGCGCATTGTCCACGCCTTCAACAAGCTCAATGACGCCACCATCCCAGCACAAACGCCGATCCCACGGAAGGGCATGGTGCTCGACACTATGTCTGGCAGCACCGTGTACAGTGCTATCGACCTGATGGATGGCTTCTACCAAATCTTGATGCGTGAAGAAGACGTGCCGTTAACCGCGGTCAGCACGCCCAGCGGAATGTTGTGGGAATGGCTCGTGATGCCGCAGGGGCTCAAGAACGCCCCTGCCACATTCAACCGCATGGTGTCCAATCTTCTTCGCCCGTATCGAGACTTCGCGCCCAGCTACTTCGACGACATCTTCATTCACAGTCGTGCCGAGAGCGGCACGACGGACGTCGACATCCACCTTCAACACCTCCGCAAGGTGTTCGAGGTGATGCGGGAAAACAAGCTGTACGCCAACTTGAAGAAATGCATCTTCTGCGCTCCCGAGATCCCGGTACTCGGGAGCTACGTCAGCAAAGACGGCGTTCGAGCTGACCCGGAGAAGATCGCGGCGATCTGCTCTTGGCCAACCCCGCTGGACCAGAAGCAGCTCCGGCAGTGGCTCGGACTCGCCACTTATCTCCACCACTACTCGAAGAACTTCGCTTCGACTGTTCGGCCGCTGTCGCAACTCCTGAAAGCCGACGCCACGTGGTCGTGGCGCCCCGAGCACCAAGCAGCCTTCGACGCGGTGAAGACAAGCTTATCCACCGCGCCAGTCCTAATGCTCCCGGACCACTCGAAGTCTTTTCACGTGGTGTGTGACGCGAGCGACTTCGCGATCGGTTGCGCCTTGATGCAGTTCGACGACACTGGTCGCGAACGAGTGGTGAGCTACCAGTCGCGTCAACTGAAGCCTGCGGAGCGGAATTATCCAGTCCACGACAAGGAGCTGTTGGCGATGCGATACGCCCTCATCAAGTTCCGCGTGTATCTCTTGGGCGAGCAGACCTTCGTGGTCTACACGGATCACGCGTCGCTGCGGACAGCGACCAAGAGTCCCCACTTGTCCCAGCGCATGGCGCGTTGGCTGTCGCTCTTCTCGGAGTACAACTTCGTCGTTCACTACAAGCCGGGCAAGACCAACATCCTTGCCGACGCACTCTCGCGTCGCCCAGATTACGTGCAATCGGGTCGCCATGCGATTGGCGACGAGGATGACGACGAATGCGCAATGTGCACCGCTGATGACATCGCTGCTGTTGAAGTCGCAGCGTCCACTCCGCTCCGCAACCTGATCGCGGCCGCGTACGAGTCGGACGCAGCGTGCTCCGAATTGATTAAGTACCTGAGAGAACCATCAGACGCGGCGCGGCGCCGCTTGTCCCTTCGCAGTCGCGCCCGTGTTGACCGCTACAGTCTCGATGGGGATCTGCTGACCTTCCGCGTCGATCGCGCGGACCCGCCACGCATAGTCGTCCCGCTTGACGACGACCTCAGAGCCCGACTGATCCATGAGTTTCACGATACCCCTAGCGGCGGCCACCTCGGACGCGAGAAAACATTCGCGTCACTATCGCGCGACTTCTACTGGCCACACATGTACAAGTGGGTACGCAAGTGGGTCCGCTCCTGTGAAGCGTGCCAGCGCGTCAAGCCGTCGCCGTCGAAGCGAGCCCCGCTTCGACCTCTTCCAGTCGCGACGGGTCCGTGGACATCGGTCAGCATGGATTTCGTCTTTGGTCTGCCGCGAGATACTCAGGGCCGCACAGGCATACTTGTTTTCGTCGACCGATTTAGCAAGATGGCCCACCTTGCTCCCGTTGCCTCATCGATCACCGCGTCTCAGTCGGCGGCGCTGTTTCTCGACACAGTGTATCGCCACCATGGACTTCCATCCTCAATTGTATCCGATCGAGACCCGCGTTTTACTGCAGCTTTCTGGACGGAACTCTTCAAACTTGTCGGGACGCGGTTGGCGATGTCCACCGCGTCACATCCTGAGACCGATGGCCAGACCGAACGAGTTAACCGGGTTGTCGAAGACGTGCTGCGGAGTTACGCCACGTCATTCACGTCATGGAGCTCTTTCCTGCCGATGGTGGAGTTCGCCATCAATAACGCCGTGCACGCGTCAACTGGCCTGACGCCATTCTTCGTCAACTTTGGCCGTCACCCGCGCGTTCCGGCGCTCCTTGGGCTGGAGCGCCCCCTTCCAGTTCAGCTGTCAGGGACCCACGACGTTGCGACCTCCACTTCCACTGGTGTCGCCTCCGCAGCGCCGCACGAGTTGACCACTAACCCCAATGTGAACGCGGTGACCACGAGGTCTTCCACGTGGGACTCCAGCCAGGGTCCTCTTACACGGGCCGCCGCGCGAGCGTCGGCTGCTTCTCCACGAGATGTTGCTGCTTGGACCAGTCGGACGCTGATCAACCCGCGTCCGCGTCGCGCAGCTGAGCTTCGCACTGCACCTGATTCGGTCTCGGCTACTGGGCCTCCGCCGTCAAACTTTGCGCCCAACGCGGCGCCGCAGCGGAGCGACACTGCGGCTGTCCATGAGTTCGTGCAACAGCGCGCGGCGATTGTCCGCTACGTCCGCGACGCGATCGCTGCTGCCGTCGATCGCCAGAAGGAGAATGCGGACCGCAGCGGACGCCGAAACGTGGAAAGGTTCCACGTTGGGGACCAGGTCCTATTATCTACCAATGGGATTTCCCCAACCCTTGTGACGAATCTAGGCGCAAACAAGCTCGCGCCACGGTACATTGGCCCATTCAAGGTGTTAAAGGTCATCGGAGATGCTTATCGGCTACAACTACCATCTGCCCTGCGACTACACCCGACGTTTTACGTCGGTCGTCTGCGCCGCTACCGCCCGGCGTCGATCCCTAGCGATAATCCGGTGCCGCGTGACGCGGCACCCACAACATCTGCCGCAACGCTCGATTCTCCCGCTCCAGCTGCTCCACGCAGCTCTCCAGGCGCTCCAGACGACGCGCCATCGCCCACTCGCGCTCGGTTCCTTCGCGACGGCCCGGCTCCGCTTGTTGATCGCGATGGTAACTTTCGTCACATTGTGGAAGCCATCCTTGATCACGACGACTCCACCGGTAGTCGCAGCGCTCGTCGCTGCGACGGGGATATCGAGCTCCCGCCGGTATCTGGTCCGGTGGATTGGACCGCTGGACGACAGCTGGGAGCCGCGGGAGGTGCTGCTAGCGGACGTTCCGGACTGCGTGGAGGCGTACGAGGCAGGCCTTCCACGGGGCGCGACTCCTCGCCGCGCCTAGCCTCGTGCAGCGCTCGCTGGAACAGCCCCACCAGCTTGCGCTCGGCTTCGGAAAGGGTGTGGCGCTTGTGATGCGCTCCCAAACAGCGTCCACGGTGTCTCTGTCCATGTTCGTACTGCTGCTGTCGCGGGTGGCTCTTTCGATTGTGAAGAGCTCACCAAGCTGTTTGGGATCATCGCAGCTTCAACCTTACGTAGGGGTGGTGTGACGGGGTACCGTCACACGGTCGCCGTGGCGCACGGCGACCAATTAGATTAGCTCTTAGTTTTGTTGGCTCACGGCGCCCGAAGTCGGGCGCCACAGATGAATAGCAGAGTTAAATTCCCCACAAGCACCGCCCCGTTACAGACGCAATGTCGCGCATGGCGCTTGCGGCCTTCCGCCGTGCCGCGGTCGATGAGAATCGGCTGAATCATCTGCACAATGCGACTGATCAACGGCAGGTTGGCCACGTCCGTCTTCATGGCGATACTTGGCGTCAGCTGCGTGAAGATGAAGAGGCCGTCAAAGAACGTGAGGTGGTTGCTCACGATGACGCGCGGCATGTTGCGCTTGTCGAAGTTTGCGGGGTATTTCACCGGCACCCAGTAGTAGCCGACCAGGAACATGAGTGCGCGCAACAGGACGGGCACAGCAAAGCCCACGACGCGTCTCCATTTGGACAGTGCCGGTCGCGCGCCGTTGTGAGTGTCCAAGGGTTTGAGACCAACGAGAGCCAAGTTGCTGACGATGACGAGTGTGATACCCACGCAGAGCAGCAGAATTAACCGGATCAACGGGATGCCGAACAAACACATGAGCGTCATCTTGGCGCACTCGTACGAGTCCACGGGCGTCGTGTAGGTGAAAGGGTTGCGCTTGTTTGTGTTGGTGCTGGAGGAGGTGGAGGCTGTAAGGTACGCGCCTTCTGCCACGGCGGCAGCCTCGGCGCTCGAGACTTTGACGCCCATGTCAATGACATGCGCGAGTGGCGCGTCCTGTTCCTGCAGCGCGGCGTAGCTGGCGGCTCTGGACGGCGGCGGAGACTTGGGGCCATCAGCAGCGCCGTGGAGCTCATTTTAGCGGCGACAGGAAGAGGCGCAGAGGTGGCAGAGGTTCGCGGAGGGGACTGCAGTGCTGGAGCTCGAATTGAGGAGTGAGCATGGATTCACAAGCACCATTGGCAATGCCCCCACCACGTACGTGGCCGCGGATACATACCGTATTTTTCTTGCCTCAAGCAGCATCATCAATCGTCGGTGACAAGTACATCTCAGTGTCACTTGTTCGGTGGCTCTAGTTCTCCACGCACAAACTAAAGTCACCAAAACTAGTACTACTACTGTTTTTGACACTGCAAGCCCGCTCGGCTGCATGACAAGTGCAATCGTGACCTGTCCCGCCGCAGCGACAGCCGACGCACTCGAGAACGACAACCAAGCTCGACGCCTCGCCGTCACAAGAGGGAAAACTATGGAGATCGAGGTTACGGAGATCGAGGCAACATAAAATGGAATTCTGAAAGTCCTTCAAACTTATAATAAACAGCACGAAGCCCAAATCGATGCCGGCGGTTTAAGGCCCGTGTGCGGAGCACGCGGACTTAAACCCCGGACCAAGCATGTCTGATAGCTTGGCCACTGATCGAGCGAAGCGAGATGCCCCCTTTAGGGGGTTGGGGGTTCTTAGGGTCACACAGGGCGAGCGCAGCGAGCGTAAGTTTTGGGTTTAGGCTGGGCGATAGATTTTAGCGCTCTATGAACTACAAACTTAGAATTCCATTTTATGTTGCCTCGATCTCCGTAACCTCGATCTCCATAGATTTTCCCGTCACAAGAGTGCGGGGCTTGCCACGAGATTTGCACTGCAGGTGATTGATTCGCGATCCCAATTAGTCGACGCTGCAGCTCCGTGCCGAGCTGCTACCCAACTGCTCTTGATTATGAGTCGCAAGTGATTCGTCCGAGGTGGGAACACTTTTCCATCGAGCTCGTCTCCGTCGAGCAGCAGAGCATTCAATGCATACACTTTGGCCCGAGCAATCTTCAGCGTCGCCCAGTCGAGGAATGCAGTTTCTTATTGGCCAAAACCTTTCACTTGGACTTTGTATGGCTCGCTTGAAACTCACAACCCTTCGGCACAACTCAATCCGCCCGCCACTCGCCACGTGCCGCCAAGACAAGAGACCCCCACGCCCAGCACATACCAAGCAGCCATGTCCGAGTTCAAGATGACCATCTGCTGTATGGGCGCCGGCTACGTGGGCGGCCCCACCATGGCCGTGATCGCGTCGCGCTGCCCCGACATCAAAGTCGTGGTGGTGGACGTGTCGGCGCCCCAGATCGCCAAATGGAACGACCCAGCGAACATCCCTATCTACGAGCCGGGCCTGAACGAGCTGGTGAACGCGCGTCGCAACAAGAACCTCTTCTTCTCCACGGACCTGGACAAGTACATCAACGAGGCCGACATCATCTTCGTGTGCGTCAACACGCCCACCAAGACGAGTGGCATCGGCAAGGGCAGCGCCGCTGACACCAAGAACTGCGAGGCCTGCGCCCGCAAGATCGCAGAGGTGGCTACCCACGGCAAGATCGTGGTCGAGAAGTCCACGGTGCCGGTGCGCACCTCGGAGAGCATCAAGGCCGTGCTGCGCGCCAACTCGAAGGGGCTCAAGTTCGAGGTGCTGTCCAACCCCGAGTTCCTGGCTGAAGGCACGGCCATCAGCGACCTGCAGGAGCCTAGTCGTATCCTGATTGGAGGAGCGGAGACTGAGGAGGGCCATGCGGCCGTGGAGAAGCTCGTGAGTGTGTACGAACACTGGGTACCTCGCGAACGCATCATCACCACCAACGTCTGGTCTTCAGAGCTGTCCAAGCTCGTGGCCAATGCGTTCCTGGCGCAGAGAATCTCGAGCATCAACTCCATCTCGGCCGTGTGTGAAGCCACGGGTGCCAATGTGCACGAAGTGGCGCGTGCGGTGGGAGCGGACGACCGTATTGGCGCCAAGTTCCTCAACTGCTCGGTGGGCTTCGGAGGCTCCTGCTTCCAGAAGGATATCTTGAACTTGGTGTACTTGGCCGAGAGCTTCCACCTGCCTGAGGTGGCCGACTACTGGCGTCATGTAGTGACCATGAACGAGTACCAAAAGACGCGCTTTGCCACCACCATGATCCGCCGGATGTTCAACACGGTGACCAACAAGAAGATCTGCATCTTCGGCTTCGCCTTTAAGAAGGACACGGGCGACGTGCGTGAGACCCTGCAGCTACTATTGTCAAGTACCTGCTGGAGGAGAAGGCCAACGTTGCCGTGTACGACCCGCAGGTCAAGATCGAGGAAATGATGCATGAGCTCGAGTACCAGGGCGTGAACACGCAGAACCACCCGATGATGGACAAGCTCCTCAAGGTCTACAACGACCCGTACGAGGCTGCGGAGGGCGCGCATGCCATCGCCGCACTCACCGAGTGGGACGAGTTCAAGACGCTCGACTACGAGAAGGTGTACAACGGCATGACTAAACCCGCCTTCTTCTTCGACGGCCGCAACATCTTGCCCCACGAGAAGATCGCGGCGCTGGGTGCCAAGGTGTACGTCATCGGCCGCGCCGAGGTCATCTCGGGCGAACTGCCCTTTAGAGCAGCACGTGTCAAGCGCATTGCCGTATCGCTGCTGCTAGCTCAGCAGTCTTTATTCTTCTCGTGCTTTTCCAAAACGTTAATCGATCAAGCTTTGAACTGCCAGGAAGTGCAGGTTGCCTTCAACTTGCTCAGATATGGATATCTGGTGCTAACATTACATCACGGATACCTTACGATTTGTATGCATAATATCTTACCCAAATCGACCAAATCGAGCATGGCGCCACGTCAAGCACGAGCGGCTGCTGCTCCGCCTCCTGCCGAGGGCGCCCCGCGCCTGTGGGTGCGTTTCCTGTCGCCCTACTACGTCTGCAACACGGTGGCGCTACTGCTGTACCTGCCCATCCGCTATCAGGGCGTCAGCGAGGCGCTGAAAGAGCGCGAGAACTTCCTGAACCTGCCATTGGTATCGCTAAAATTGGATTTTGTGCATCGTAAATGCCAGACAGCTCGTACTAACTATTAATTGCTTGCTGTGCAGGAGTACGAGATCTTCTTGCTGGCGCTGGGCTCATGGCTAATCAATGTCCGCAAGAAAGCTACGGTCGACGGTGTATTGGCGCTCTTCTTCTTCTATGGCAAAATGGGCGTGATGGCAGCACTCTACTATTTAGACATTACTACTTTTGGATGGTATGCGGCTTTCTGTGTCGGTACGTAGCTCATCTCAGCACCTTAGCTTCAGCTTCAGTAGCTAATTGCTGCCATCTCTTTCAGTTCTGTTCGCGGCCGTGGGGCAGCCCAAGTATGACGGGCCGTCCAAGATCACGGAGCTGAATCCTGCTCTCGTTGAGAAGTTGGTGAAGCCTAAAGCTCCAAAGAAGGGCAAGCCCAACTCGTGGCTGATCTTCTACACGGCGGACTGGAGCGACCACTGCCTTGAACATGAGCCCATGCTCGCTGACCTGTCCTTCAAGTAGGTTTCATGTAGTCTTGTTTGGTGTAGTCTCACGGCGCTAAAACCGGGTGTTGCCTGTCAACAGATATTCGTCGAGTTCGTTAAAGTTTGGCAAGGTTGACGTGGACAAGTGGTCAGATCTGGCTGTGGAGAACCGGATTGACGTCTCCGCGTCGTCGTGGCAGATGCCGACGTTGATTCTGTTCCAGGACGGCGAGGAAGTCACGCGCTTGCCGCCGGTGGATGCGAATGGAAAGGTCACCAAGACGGTGCTCGACCGGGTATGGAATGCAACGATGTCTGCTGATTCGCCATCACTAACATTTTGTGCTTTATTTCGTGTGAAGGCTGGCCTCATCGCTGTTTTCAAGCTGCAGGAGCTCAAGGACGGTAAGCCAGCGGCGTTTAAGCCCAAAACAGTTAACACGCGACAACAGCAGACCTTTCAGTTGAAACGCGCGTCCTCCCATTGAACCTTCGCGCGATGAAACAGGGGAAACGGACGAGGGCGGAAGATGAACTGCTGGTGCGACACCTTACAGCAGTGATGCCTCAATTGTGTAGAGTGCTGCGTTGAATGCAGCCCCGGCACACCCACGTGTGCTCAGCGATGGGGGCAGTGCGCCGCGACTGCAAGTAGCAGTAACAACGAGGCTCGTTACCCTAGAACAAAATCAGGTGACTCAGACGTCGTAACGGCAGCGCCGTCCAAAAGGTGTGCAATCAGCAGGAGCCAGCTTGAAGCGTGAGAAGGGCAAACCAACGGGGATGCCAGCGCTTGAGTCATCGTCTAGCTGGCCTTGAAGTGAGCTGTTCAACAGGTGGAACAGTCTCGATGCTCCAAGAGTTCTCACCGCTTGAGGAGATTCAACGAGGGACAGTTGCGAGCCTCGCAGCAGCTGAGGCAGACTGGGCTTCAGCCGGGCTACAGGCTCAAAACTTTTCGCCGTGAGAGGAACTATCTTGCAAAAAGCCTAGCGGAAACTGTCCTCAACAAACACCCTCGTTATTATGGAGCAGTGTGGCCTCGACGCCACGCTGCTCCATAATGACGAGCTCCTGGCAGACGCACCGACATATTCCCTGGGCCGGAGCAATTTTGGTCGTGCACAGTCTTCTTGCCTGCAATCTTGTCTGCAAGAACAGCCTGGACAAACCTTTGAATTGCTATCTGGCCGTGATTCCGAGCGGAATGCTGTGTGGGACTCGTCAATGCGGTGCTTAACGTTCGAAAAGTATCCTGCTGCGCCTTCGATGCAGTCGCAGCGCTCATGACGATGTGGACAACCGTGCTCGTCGCGAATCGCAGTGATCGCACACCAATTTCCGGTCAGCTCTGGCCCCAGCAAGCACTTCCCATGGTGCACCAATTGACTCTTCTCGGAAAAACGAGCACGAAACCTGCAGGCGTCCACGCGCCTTTGCTTGCAAGGCCCCTCCAGTCGCGCGCGATAACGGCCTGGAATTTTCCGAATGGCTACCGAAACGCACTCGGCCTGGCTGCTTTGGGACGCGCTGGCAGCGGCAGCTCATTGCGAGATCTGCTGGACCCCGCCCAAGCGCCTGTTCAAGCGAAATGTCGAGCACTTCGTCCACAGCTCTGCCCTCTCGACGACGGTCGAGATCTGACGGCTCGCCCAGAGCCGCCGCCTTGGTCCGCAGCAATCTGGAGGCGACTATGGAGCCCCAATCCGACAAGCGATCACGCGCCACCGTGCGGTTCGCCGTCTCAGAGCTCTACACACGCACCAAGCACGGCGTCGTCTTCAAAGACGAAGATTTCCAGCGCGAGTCCGTCGCCAAAGCCGAAAGGCTCGCAGAGATCGCGCACAGCCCCGACAGCTCGGAGCGCAACGCTCTCATCGCCCAGAAGGCGCTTCGGTACCGTCGAATGCGATCGCGCCGACCGGGCGCGTCCATGAGCGGCATGGAAGATAGGGTGTTGCGAACGCAGAGCTGCCCTGCCGCGAACTTCTCATAGACACACGAACAACCGAGCAAGCGGCTTGATCACCCATAGATACAGACAGATCGAGTATTTAAACACGTACAATGAATTGATGTTGAAACACTACGTGAGCGATTCCACCATGTTCGTACGCGTTTTGGCTTTCGACATGAAGGGGTCAGAATTGCAAATACGAATATATATTTATAATCTAACCATATACTATAATCCAATGAAACGAGTTATACAGCATACTTCAAGTTCATGTATTTACGGTGATCGCCCCTACATTTAGTCTAGATCTGCAATTGATTCATTCTATCCTTTTTCTTCTCAGACGGCCATGTGCGGCGACTCGTGCAGCGAGTGCTGCTCCGGCAGTGCGCTCTTCGTGTTTAACGGGGTCGACTTGGTCTGCGGCATCGCACTCACAGTCTACAGCCTCTACATCGGTGCGCTAAAATACTTAGCACCAACACTGTTCTCCAAAGTAACAAAATACTGTGTCAGGACTGAACCACTACGCCCCGGAATGGCTCTACGGCCCGATCCTGGCGGTTGGGGGTTGCTGGTCCTGTCGGCGCTGATGAGCTGGTGCGGAGCTTCTAATCGGGGCTGCTCCATGTGCTTGTCCTGCTCGTCGACGCTGCTCATTCTGCTGGCACTCGCGGAATTGGCGCTCGCTATCGTCATTTTCACACAAGGAGCCACGATCGACCGCTTCCTGAAGGAACACCAGCAGGAACTCAAAATCTCGTAAGGATTTATTATTATAGCGTAAAGTAGGTCTATGGATGAACATTATTCTATCTTTTGTTACATGTAGAGACAAGCAGTTGCAAAGACTGATGGAGGACAAGTTTGTTCCTGCCTACGGATTGTTGGCTCTGTTTGCGATGGAAGTCTTGAGGTTCTGCTGCAGTAGCGAGCTGCATCACGCTCGCCGTCACCGGAAATACCACTACCGACAACTCAGTGCTCTTAAAGACTTGGACGACGAGCTGCTCGCCGTCAAAAAAGAAAAGGTGACGCTTTTTTTTCCTGCTGTTCCATGGAGTCAAATATGTAATGAGTTGTCGTGTGTTTTAGGATATTTCGAGCAAGTATGCGTCGCTCAAGGACAAGTACAGGAAGAAATACGTCGCTCCAGAAGCTGTGCCTGTGATGAGAGAAGAACCCGGGGCATTCTACGTCTGAGTAGGATTTTTCAGTAATTGCATTTAATCCGTGCTTAAGATGTTGCGTTTACTTGTCTACAGCGAGACTTTGAGTCTGTGTCCGATGGAGCGCAGCGAGAGATGCAAGTCGTCGTGTCGTTGGCTGCATTCAATCGAATTCGTCGCCATTTGCTGGATCACTTGCTCGAGTTTCTCGTGCTGGTCGACCTGTGCCGTTTTCACTTCGTTGCCAAGCGCTCGGATCTCGCGCGAGCAGATGGTCATGCCTTCGTCCACTGCGCATCGGATCCGAGCGTGGTTCTTCAAGAGATTGTCGACTGCTTCCTTCGTTCGCAGTTCTTGAGTGGTCACGGCGTCTGAGAGGGCGTCTACACGCTGGCTGAGCTGTGTCTTGTCCATTTTCCCTGCCGATCGATCGCTTCTTGTAGTGCTGCCAACTTGCCTAACCACTGACTCTGCTGTTTAGAGACCAGACTTCGTAGTGAAGAATACTCTTTGGCCAAGACTTGGACGTCGCTCGCGACTGTGACCGCGGCCCCATTGGTCTGCTCTCAGTGCAAACAGTTCGATTTGCAGTTGACTGCTCTCCTCTTTGAGCTTACGCAGTGCGTCTACGGCGTCGTCTTGCGAGAGCTGCAAAGACTTTTGCAAGTGCGCAAACTCTCGCTCGCGAGTCATAAGGTCGTCGGAGGAGTTCTTCACCAAGGCTAGATCGGATTGCGTCTCGTACAGCGCCATCTCCAGCTTCGAACAAGTCTCCTGGATGCCAAGGAAGCGTCGTTCCGAAGTCTCGTGGAGCTGGCGACGCTTTCCATCCATTCGCGGGACTTGAGACTCGAGGAGACCAATTGATCCTTCTAGCTTGGACACTCGATCTTGTAGCTGCGATGTCGTAGCAGCAAACTGTTTCTGCAACTCCTCTGGACAAGAAATACTTAAGTATGCGAGAGAGAGGCAGATCACAATAGTTGGGCAGATCACTTACCAACTTCACAAGTGAAGACGTCGGAAAGCGAGTTGAAGGCGTTGTGTAGCATGTCTACCTTCCCTACCAGTTCCTGCAGCGTTTCATCTCGCTGCGTCACCTCACGACTTTGGATCTGCAAATGGACATTTGACATTCAGCGTTGATTCCCCTTGCCAAGAGACTGGGAGCATGTTGTCTACCTCGAGGTTGTTCTTGAGCTCTTCGACATCCGAGACGAGCGCGTTCTGCTTGAAGGCTCTCGTTAGAGACCAATCGCGATGCCATACACAGGTATTCACGCACTGTTTTTGGTGAGCGAGACGGCGGACAGGGACTTGGTGGTGGAGGCTGCCGCCTTGGAGCTCTCGGTCGGTCGACGCAGCTCCTGTCGCGGCGCCACCATGCTACGACTTGACTTGTCCGGTTTTGGCGTCCGTTATCAACATACCAACGGACGAAGAGCGTGTGGCAACTCCACGCACACCGGCAGCAACAAGGCAGCATTTCGCCCGCACTTCCAGGCAGCGAACCCACACCGCTAAAACTCCATGCCAATTGCATGTGAATGAAATAGCTCGGCGCCAAGAAGCCACCACTGGACTTTGCATAATGGCGACGCTAGCCAGCATTGCTCAGCGTGCGGTTCACACCTACTTGCCGAGCGCTTTGTTAAACGGAAAGCCGTCTCGGTTCGCGTGCATATTCTGCTCACGAACGCCAGCAGGCGAACTGGTAGACGACCGTGGTCTGCTTTCCACGTTGAAGCTGTCGCTACGTTTTTCTGCGCCAAAAACGCGCATTGACGACTAGCTGGAACGAGGCCAGCTTACGAACCTTGCTCATGAAGTCAGGACCCCCACACAGAGCAATTCCACCACCTCCACCGATGGTCGTTTACTATCGAGGCTCCAGGCCATGTGCGCTATCACCAGTGCCGTCGCCAGCCTTTAAAATCCTCTTGCCTTCGCCATCCAAGAAACCGTCAGACGAGCCGGGATCTTTTGAAGCGCTGGACGCATAGCTCACGCGCGGTTCACACGGAGTACGTGGCACCAAAGCTCACTTTCCAACTTGCCCCGCTCAGCCACAGTCTCCACAAACAACAATGTCGACCGATTCGCTCCCTCGCCGTCGATCTCTGTCCGAAGGCAGCAGCCACGGCGCAGCCAAAGACGAACCGGAGCAGGTTCTGTCCGAGCCTAAAGCCCACGACACTCCGCTGCTGTCGATGCAGCACGAGAGCTTGGCAGCACTCGAAAGACGCTCCAGGTCCGAGAGCTTCATCCGCACAGCCCAAGGCATCATCATCCAGGACACCAAGGGCCGAGAGTACCACACGAGACTCGACAACCTCGTGCAGTTGGCTGCAGACGCTTCCAGCTCCGAGAGCAACGTACTGTTGGCCAAGAAGGCGCTGCGGTACCGCAAAGTGCTCGAACGTCGCTGAATCATCGAGTAGAAGACGCAGCTTGTGTCCGATCATCATCAATGTCGTGTAACGATCTATTTAATATCGATGGCAATACGCATCGCCTGTAAGACAAGGTTTTCATCGTCTTTTATCGCATTGACGGCGACGCAACTTGCCATCAAAGTCGAGTAGCTCGATCTAATGTCTTCCAACACAATGACAATACTCATGGAGTCGACAGGAAAAGGCACAACAGTGTGAATACCGATTCAAATCAGCTCACTAGTAGAATGCAACGCAACCACATCTTGCTGCCATTGTAACGATCGATTTAATGCAATGCTCATCGAGTGAAAGCCAAGTTTTCCCAGAACAGCGCCAATACGAGTCGTATGTTCGAGTGAAAGGCAACGCAACCTCCACTCATCCAGGTAGAGGCCTCCGAAACAGCGCGAAGGCAATGACAGCGAATCGGCATGTGAAATTCCCAAGCATTTTTTCAAAGCGCCGTCAATCTCAATCTCTGTCGTCATAACATCGTCCAATCTACAGCTCGATTGTCATCACTGATGCGTAGTCCTGGGTAACGATCTATCTAGCGTGGTTCCAAAGTTTACCAAGTTTTTCACAAGCAGCGCGAATACTAGTCGTCGCTTACAGTGGTCTGAGATGGTGCAAGTGCTTTTGTGGTCCGTCCTGCTTTCCGCCGGAGTCGTTCTAGCGTTGGCTTCGTGGACCACGCGCATTTGCGCCGCGACGCGTACGTGGCAAAAGCTCTCTTTGCAATTTGCATCACAGCCACCACTCAACTCTCACCACCATGTCGTCCGATTCGCTCCCTCGCCGTCGATCTCTGTCAGAAGGCAGCAGCCACGGCGCAGCCAAAGACGAACTGGAGCAGGTTCTGTCGAACGTCACTCCTCTGCTATCCGTGACAGCACTCGAAAGACGCTCCAGCTGAGAGCTTCATCCGCACAGCACAAGGCATCGTCATCCAGGACACCAAGGGCCGAGAGTACCACACGAGACTCGACAACCTCGTGCAGTTGGCTGCAGACGCCTTCAGTTCCCGCATCAACGTTCTGCTCGCTAAAAGGCGCTGCGGTACCGCAAAGTGCTCGAACGTCGCTGTATCATCGAGTAGGCGACACGACTTCCATGAACTGGGGTCCTTTATTTAATGAAATCCAATGCGAATGCCTATCGATTGAAGCCAAGTTTTCTTCCAGACGAGTTTGCTACTATAGTTGACAAATGACGCACCCTCGACTTCATTGTCATCAATACCACGTATTCCTCTGTAACGATCGATTCATTTAATGTATTTATCCCAGCGCAATGCCAATCCTCACCGACAATAGGGAAGTCCCAGTCCCTTTGAATACCAATTGTTGGTCGTCTCAATCATTAAGGACCTCGTAGAAGGCAACGCAACGCCATCTTGCTCTGTAATGATCCAATTTATGGCGATGATCATCGAGTGAAAGCCAAGAACAGCGCCAATACGAATTGTATGTTCGAGTAAAAGGCAACGCAACCTCCACTCATCCAGGTAGAGGCCTCTGAAACGATCCGTTTAATGTACTCCACCGCGAAGGCAATGATCAATGAATCGGCATAAGCTTTTTTTTCAAGCACGGTGAATACCAATCTTGTGTCGTCATAACATCGAGCAGGAGTCCAATGTCGATATGTGCTCGCACTGCTCGCTGTCATCACTGATGCGTAGTCCACTGTAACGATCTATCCAGCGTGCTGGAAGCGCTAAGTTTTTCGCGAACTGCGTGAATACTAGTCGTCACTTGCAGTGGTTGACCGCGATGGTACAAGTTTTTTTTTTGAGCTGCCGTTGTGTTGAGCGGTTTATCGAGGTACCCGTTGCTGTCAGTTTTGGACGTTCAGGAGGCGACCACGGATTCAGCCAAGCCTGCAGCATTGCGTCCGCTTGTCGTTATAATGTAGTGAGGCCAGCGTTTTAGCCGACGTCATGACCCTGGCGTGCTGCCGATAAGTGCACAACATCGCCTGTTCCGCCGCTACCCGAGACAATTTTCGGGTGCTCGTAGAAGCTCTGCTAGCAAAGCCAAGCGCGGCTCGATACAGCCAAACGCTTCCGCTTCGCAATGCAAACAGTGCAGACCTCGATGGAATTGAAGTGATACGATAAGATCCACAAGCCAATTACAGATGATGCCTTCCCGCCAAATGTAAACTCTCCACACCAGGCTAGGCAAATTCAGCTTAAAAACACAGACGTATCACCATGTCGTGATGGGAAGCTGCCAACGGACTGCCACACCAATGGGGCGGCATCGAGACGCGCCCTGCTCAGTGTGATGCGTAGTCCGCTGTAACGGTCTATTCAGCGCGGTGCCAAGGCCTAGCGAGTTTTTCGCGAACAGCGTGAATACTAATCGTCACTTGCAGCAGTGGAGCTGAGATGTTGCAAGTGCTTTTGTGGCCACGGTATGAATGAGTCGTACAAGTGAACCGTCACAATGTGCTGCGTTGAAGTTGCCGCCGCGTTTCTCTGCAAAAGCTGAGAGCGACTGTCGAAACCCGCCTGCAGGAAGATGAACCTGCTTCCAAGAGCTTTGTCCTCGCCAAAGCGTTGAGCACACTCCAAGCAGGCCACCATCACGAAGCCACGCACGACCCAACTCCCCGCCAGGACGATGGTAAACTTTTCGTTTTGTCAGAAACTGCCCAGGATCTTTTGAAGCGCTGGACGCATAGCTCACGCGCGGTTCACACGGAGTACGTGGCACCAAAAGCTCACTTTCCAACTTGCCACGCTCAACCACAGTCTCCACAAACAACAATGTCGACCGATTCGCTCCCTCGCCGTCGATCTCTGTCCGAAGGCAGCAGCCCCGGCGCAGCCAAAGACGAACCGGAGCAGATTCTGTCCGAGTCGAAAGCCCACGACACTCCGCTGCTGTCGATGCAGCACGAGAGTTTCATTCGCACAGCGCAAGGCATCGTCATCCAGGACACCAAGGGCCGAGAGTACCACACGAGACTCGACAACCTCGTGCAGTTAGCTGCAGACGCCTCCAGCTCCGAGAGCAACGTTCTGCTCGCTAAAAGGCGCTGCGGTACCGCAAAGTGCTCGAACGTCGTCGCGTCATCGAGTAGAAGACGCAGCTTGTGTCCGATCATCATCAATGTCGTGTAACGATCTATTTAATATCGATGGCAATACGCATCGCCTGAAAGCAGACCTTTTCCAGACCAGCGTGGATATCAATTGTCCTCAGCGTAGTCGAAGGCAACGCAACCTGCTATCAATGTCAAGGAGCCCTCTTTAACGATCTATTTAATAAACATTCCAATGCGATGGCAATGCTCATCGAATCGGCATGAGAAGCCCCAAGTCTTTCTCCACAGTAGCGGGAATACCAACCGTTTGTCGCCTCCGAAGGCTTCGTAAGAGACAACGCAACCTCTTCTTACCGCAAATGTAACGATCGATTTCAATGGCAATGCTCATCGAGTGAAAGCCAAGCTTTTCCGGAACAGTGCGAATACCAAGCGTCCTCCATCGCATCGTAGAGGAAGGCGACGCAACCTCACCAGGTTGCCATCCGTGTAGAGTAGCCCTATGTAACGATCGATTTATTATATGCCAGCAAGATGGCAACACTCATCGAGAAAGCCCCAGCTTTTCCAAAGCAACGAGAATACCAATATTCTGCCGTCGACTCATGTAGTGAAGTCTATTGCAACCTCCATCGGTGTCATCAATGCCCGCGTAGTTCGTTGTGACGATCTCTCCCCACCGCTTGAAATCGCGAGTTTTTCGCGAACAGCGTGAATACTACCGGTAGTCGTCACATGCAGTGACTGAGGTGATACAAGTGCTGTTGACCAGCTTGCCAAGCCGCCCATTTCCGTCAGTTTGGAAGTTTAGGAGGCGAGGCGGCGTCCGGCGTTGACGGTTGCAAACTCTGAGCAGTTCGTCCGCTGTCGTGACGATACAAAGCCTGCTGCATTGCGTCGCTCTTGCACTCATAACGGGCAAAGTCTCGTGCGTCCGGTAGTGAGGCCAGTGACCCTGCTAGCGGACGAGCGCACAACGTGCTGCTCCGGAGTAGCCACCTGCTCGAGACGCTTTCTTTTTCGGGGCCTCGTGCTCGGCAGCAAAAACAAGCGCAGCTTAATGTGATGGATATAGCCAAACTCTGCTGCTACACATTGCAAATAGTCCAGACCTCCTCCAAGCTCTGAAGCACAAGACGCCATAAGATCACTCAGCCATTTCGAGGTGTCTTCCCGTCAAATCTTGATTCTCCGCAGCACGAGCAACTTCGAAAGGGTTAAAACACAGTCGCATTGCCATGGCGTAATGGGAAGCTGCAAACTGACTGCCATACCAATTGGGCGGGGTCCACACTTGCCCTGGTTAGCTGGCTATGAAAATCTTCTAGAGATCGAGTCACCGTTTCGCCTCAGCGGCCATTTCCGGACTGCATCCACGCCATCAAAGATGGCTGTACAAGCAGCCGTTCCTGTTGCGCTCAAGTTGTCCGCGCGGCGAACTTGCACTCTCCAGTGAGTCATTCAGCAAATTCCTCCGTGCTCGACACTCGCCGCCCAAAGACAAAGCCATGTTACCTCCCACCTATTCGTCGGAGCAATCCACAACGAACACACACGCTTTAAGGCGGCGATCACTCTCCGATGGCTGCAACCTCAAGTTCCTGGCCGCGGTT